>JBBCBC010000037.1:3176178-3186178 GCA_037126765.1 Stenogyne calaminthoides
GCATAATTCTTTGTATCTTTTGAGGAGCCGGCTTTCTGTTGCTAGCTCAGGTATAAATTCTTTGTATCCTTAGAGGAGCTTATTGTCTGTTGTATCTCCTGTTTTCTCCTTCTTGTTGATTACTAATTATTAACCATTTTGCAACATTTATGAGCCATATCTACCTTGGATTGTCATCCAAGCACTAGATCTAGCTGAGGAAAAAAGATTTATGGGTTCGACTTAAAAAATCATGAAATAGCTTACATATCAGAGGTTACCCTAACACAGTTCTAGCATCAGTGTGCATTGGTGGGTCTTGCAAATTAGGCATTGGATTTATTTGTGCAACATTTGCAGATAAACACATTCTTATTTTCACATGTGCTTTCAGGTTCCTTAGATACTAAACCTAGTGATTTGCACCAGGTATAATATCTAATGGAGATTCGATACTACATATAGATCTGCACATATATAGTTCTGATAATATATATAAATTTGACATATATAGTTGGTTATGAGTGTGATTGAATGTATGTAGAAAGTAAATAATTCACCAACAGCAGTTCATCATATGTAGCATCTAAACACCCTGTGGATATACACTTAAGCTAATCATTGCCACTGTGTAACTGATGTAGTTTAGACGAATAAGTACCACTCAAGTTCCTTTATAAGATGATTTGTTCAATATTGACTATAATTTACATTAATATATTTATATTGTGAGGGTTGCCTCAATAATTGTATATGCATGCCACTAGACCCATACAAGAATTTATCCATGAAAATTAATGACTCTGTAATTCATTGGATCTCATTCTTTAGCTTTTATCTTCAAGATTTCAATGTAGCTAAAATGGAAGTTAAGCAGATTTTGAACTTCCAGACATTATGATATTTCTGTTTCAGTACTCAGAAATGCATGGAGAGTTTCTGATTTAGCTCTGGAGATTGTTTTAAAAGAGTGATAGACCACAATAGTTTTTGAATTTCAATATTTGGCAACACTTTCAACAAGTTGCATGCATGCTTTTGCCAATTATAATGGCTTTTTTCAAGAACCTGGTTCTGAGCATGAGTATGTTTGGAAACACATCCCAAAATGGACATCTAGATGTGGAAGTTCATATATAAAATTGTTACGTATTTGTTCATTTGGTGTTGAAGTAAGCATAGAACTAAGGATGAAATGCAGCTACGAAAGCCACTTTAGAAAATGTTCATTTTTGGTCCTTATATTTCTTTTCTTTTTGGGCCTTAAATTTCTGTTCTTTCTTTCCTTTTCTTATAATAAACTATTATAGTTTATTGATTTCTCATGACAGATTTGTACTTGTAACCAGATGAACTCCACATATGTCACCTTATGATTGAAACTATTTTTTGTTTTATAGATGGACAGAAGAAATAAGATATCTGTTACAACCATGCCACCATCTAAAAGGATTTCTACCCCTACCCCCAAAGAAAGAGGCGGGGATTTCGCAGCAAATCCTCGCGATTTGGTGGGGTTTGATGGGTTAGAAATGTTGGCCCTCGTGAGTTTGGCCTGGATGACTCCAGAAGAAGCAGCTATAGTTCAAGCTGCTGAAGTGGCTGAAGCAGCGGCAAATGGAGCTGTAAACACTCTGCGTTCAATGAGCATTTGCGATGATCAGATGGTAAGATAGTTTAATTGGGAATATTTGATTGCTTGCTTTCTCTCATTAGCTGATGCTATAGAGTCTATCCATGTTGAAGATTGCTTCCTCGTTAAAGGGGTTGTCCTTTGTTAAATTATTCCTTTTTATCGTTCCTACTGTTTGTATGTACATAAGATGTCCACTAGCTAAAACTACTGCATTCTTCAAGATAATTTGAAGTGTTGTGTTACTAGGAATTGTGAATCTTATTCATGTGTTATTCTTTAAGTTATAATGTGCTTACATATTTTCTTCCATGATTGATTTAATGTGCTTACATAGTGTGCTTACTTCTTTTGTTGATCTTGTTGTTTTCTGAATGTTCAGTCTCGGGTATCTGATGCAATGGTTAGCCAGCCGGAGCCAAAGTCTGACTGAAGCTGGTGTGCCTGGGATTAAATTAATTGTTCTTTGCCTGTACACTAACATGCCTTGTATTCATTGCATAAATGTAACATTAAAAACTACATGTCGTTTTGTTCATTATTTTTTAGGTTATGTTTTTGTTGTTGTTTTTTTTATAGTAGTTTATTCTAGTTACAGGGTTAGGATGCAAGAAATGCACTTAACAATTTCCCAATAGCAAGTTTGATGAGTGGATAACCCATTTCTTGCTATTGGGAACTTTAAGGTGCCACAAATCTAACTTCATTATGTCAAATGAAAGAAATGGATTATTCACAGAACAATATAATTTTTAAGAAATAGCAAAATCCCTGCCTATGGATTGTAATAGAAAACATCTCATGATTCACACCCAAAAAATATTTGGAGGGTGGGGGGATTTCTGCACAATTAACAAAAAAAGCAGCAACAAATTACATAGATCTAGAGAGAGATTAATTTAATTGGAAAAACTTTTTATGATTCAAGGGCGACTTCAACAGGAGATGCTGATTCTTTTGGTAAGTCAGGTGTCTCAAGCTGACTCAAATTTCCTTTGTTCTTGATGAGTTGAATATGGTGATGTTTGCAGAAGAGAGTTCCTTCATGAGCAATATAATTTGATGGACTAATGGTACAACCTCCATAGCTGCACCTGAAGCACCCCTTGTGGTACGCTGCTCCATTCACCGAAACCTGATAATCATAATTTCCCACTAATTTAAATCACAAGAAATCTTGAAGTTTTATATTATGAAATCACAAGAAATCTTGAAGTTTTATATTATGCCGGTGTAGCAATTAGGTGAGTATGATTTACCTTCTCTATGGGATAAACTGTCTTGGAGCAGCCCACACATTTGTCTTTGGTACCACCAAACATGCCTGAAACCTTGGTTGCATTCTGTTTAATATAAATTTTCCGGGTTAGCTACAAGCTTAAAGATTTGCAGATAACAATATTGTGGGGAGTTAGTGGATTTTTTTACCTCACTTTCTGGATTCTTTTCTGCTTTAACAATTTTGGGTGTTCCTGCAAGAATTCAACCAAGCTGGCAAAATCAATCTCACGGTTTTGATGTATTTCAGCATCTACAGAATTTTGATTAAAAATTACCGTCAAAGCTCTTATCAAGGCTGCCAGTTCTCTTGAACAGCTGATCAAAATGTGGATTACAATACAAAACCCCCTCGAAAGAATTGAAGTTTCCCAGCTGCCAAAAATAAATAAAACAGAATCAATCATCACTATTTATGAATCAAATTACATATGGATAGAGTAGAAACAATTGTGTACCTTAAGGGTGCCTTTGCAGTGATGGCATCTGAAACAGGCCTTGTGATAAATTCGGTTATTGATTGCGAGGCGATCGACCAGGTACACAGTTCCCTCGCAAGCAGTGCATTTCTGCGTTGAGCCTCCGAACGACATTTTCTTGTTTAATTCGTTTGAGAAAAGAGAACAATGGATTAAAAATGTTCTCTTCTCTCTCTTGTTTTCTCTCTCTCTCTCTCTCTGTGGTTAGAGAATTATTTTTCATGAGGATGAGCTTCTTAAAAGAAAGAGACAATGTGAATTTGGATGGCCATGCACTCACCATTTCCCGAATTTGAAGCCATGCCAAACTATTTCCCCTCCCACTATAATTAGAATCACTTCTACTCTTTAAAATAATATGCTGCTAACAACTCAGAAAAACAAGATTGGTTGAACAGTTTTATGATTTGGGTAGGACATATATTATTTTCTGATTGAAGAGCTGACAGACTCAAAGTTCAAATTTTCCAATGATCAATCGATAACTAGGCCGAAAACAATATTATAGTAAGACCAGTTGCTTTATTAGAAAATGTAGAAAAATAGCAGAGTTCAGAAAAAGTTTAAGCATGACAGAATGTAAACACTCGCTCAAAGCAGGGCATTTGGTCTAGTGGCATGATTCTCGCTTACGGTGCGAGAGGTCCCAAGTTCAATTCTCGGAATGCCCCTTTTTTAATACATTTCTTATTTCGACTTTTTTTAAGTGATAGTAATATAATGACTATATAAAAGTTACTCCTATTTTCTAATTTCTATTTATTTTTATCAGATAACATTGAGAATGGTATATGTATAAAACATTTGTTCTGACATAAATCTAATAACATGAGTTGATCTTGTTGAGAACAACCACAAAATTAAAATGTGTTATATTGATTTGAGCTCAAATGAGCTGGTTACAACTATAAATAGACCTTACTGATCACATGCGGATCAGTTAGATCACGTGCGACTAACAGAAAGTAGTTACAGTTAGTTACACGAGCAATGCCGCGAGTATACGCGCATTGTGTGACAAAAGCGTACAAGACCGTAGTTAGAGTATAACTGGACTAACATAAGAGTATTAGATAGAACACATAAAGGTATTAGTTCAGAGACTTCAATAGATCTATTTGAAGTCTGGTTCTACATGGTGGGTTGGCTGCAAACATTTATTTGCCCAAAACACACACAAAATTAAACATTCAGGCAACTCCTCTGCCAGAAAGCCACTGAACATTCGATGCTTTTAATACTACTTTCCTGGTTCCCCCACTTGCACCAGACATAAAAGCAAAAGCAGAAGGTGAAAGTCAAATCGGGCATTTGGTCTAGTGGTATGATTCTCGCTTTGGGTGCGAGAGGTCCCGAGTTCGATTCTCGGAATGCCCCCTTTTTCAAAATTTGTCCCAAAACTAAAATTGGTTAAAATAGTTCTCAAAACATTTACATTTTACAGCACAATGGTTATCACGTCAGTCTAACACACTAAAGTCTCCGGTTCGAGTCCGGGCGAAACCTTTTTTTAAGTGGGCCTTATACAAAACTTTAGGCCCAACTCTTCAGTTAAGTTGGCCGGATAGAAAACTAAAAAAGCATAGGCTGTGGGCTTTTGATGACATGGAACTTATTTGGACTTTTGTCCAATTTTAGTTGGCGGTATCGATGGTAACAAATTTTAGGAAAGATTTTTAGGCAAATTCACATTTCTATTAAATCTGGAAAGGAGACACTTGTCATGCATTTGTTGAGTGGAACAGTGGATAAAACACAATATTGGAACAGACGATCCGAACCCAGATTATATAGTCAAGTTAAGATGGTGTTCTTAGTTAGTTATCAGATGCCCCTTATAAACAAGTAAATACTAAATAATATCTTGAATACCTTTCCTATATCTATCACATTTTTGGATCAACTTATCTGGCACGGAGCTTTTAAGAATAGCACTAGAGATAATTCTCATCAATGCCAAATCGAACAGCAACGCTTAATTAGGCCAGAAGCAAATGCAATTAACAAGAGAAGGAGAACTCCAACATAACAATTATAGAGGCACTACCTAAACTACAAAACTAACTACCAAGATCCTTGAGTTCCCTTTATTCCTTCTCAATGTATATAAGAACTAGTTGAAGGAGATGGATCGGTGTGACTAATTAGAAGCCTTAATAATACCAGCCTCATTCCTTGTTAAAAGAGAATATAATAGACCTGGCTCATTCTCCATTGTGTTGTCACAGCTTACAACCCAATTAACAAATATTGAGCTTACCTTTAAAGACAATATTCTATCCAATTAAGTGAGCTGTGACTAAAATTAAATCCCAAAGTACTATATGTTATCTATTAGACGACGTATGAGGAAAATGAGAGGTCATTTGGTCTATTGGTATGATTCTCGCTTCGGGTGCGAGAGGTCCTGAGTTCGATTCTTGGAATGCCCCTCTTTTTTTTCTGTTTGCCTCTCAATAGACTAATTAATGCATGATCCACCCCATACATACTACTAGTATACTACATTAATGACTGAACAGATACAAAAATAATCAAGTCAAACAACAGTTTTGTTGACCAGCTGTCACTTTTAAAATAACAATTCCATAGATAGAAGAATTAACATAAATATAAAATAAACAAACCATGAGGGAAATAAACTAATTTATACTTGGAATGCCAATTTTAAGGACTATGACAGTAAAAATCACCAATTATGAGTTAATGAATTAGGCTAAATTTGACTTTGACAGTATAAATCACCAATTAAGAGTTAATGAATTAGGCTAAATTTGACTTGCATACGAATTTTGACGTAAATTAATTATGTGGATTCAATAATTTCGAGAAAGGAAAACATTAATAGGGGACAAAGAGTATATTTTAAAAGAGAGAAAGAATAAATACTTGAGTTTTCAAAAATAATTTATTCGGCCACCGTGGGGCTCAAACCAACGACCACAAGGTTAAGAGCATTGCGCTCTACCAACTGAGCTAGATGGGCATTGTGATTATACATAATTTATTTTTGATTTGTTTTTCTGTTATGACATACACAAGTCACAAATGAAACAATTACACACGCCCGATATGTTTTTGTACAACCTACGCTTCCTTTTTATAAAATAAGTCAGCAATGGAGGTTCCTACAAGTGAATGAAATCCCATGTTTGCACTAATCAAAAGATATGCACAAGTGAAAAACACAACATTAGTTCAATGACAATCCCGATGTTGTTGGAGAACAAACAGTATAATACTATTACACAGCTAAAATTCTGGTGAAGAAGCGGTTCTGGTTCAATTCTTGGAATGCCCTGTTTGCCCCTCGTCCCTTTTTTGCCATCAACCACAAAGCTGCTTTAAAGCGAACTTACTTTGAAACAAGAATTTGATGATTACATCTTCTACCAAAAAGAACAAAGCAATCAGAAATATGCATTAAAGTAATGAGATCTATGCATTGCAGCAAAAGTTCAGAGCAATATATAAGTATATCCTTAGTCAGAAATGAGGACAAAGGCAAAGTACATCTGTTTATCAAACCTATGATCTAACTCTCCAAGTCAATGCTATATACAGTCCAAGTATATTCTTTGCTGTTTGAAGAGCTGACTGATTTGAAGTCCAATTCTACAATTACCTATTGATAAGTATATTTACAATTAATAACCAACCATCTAAGACCAGTGACTTTATTAGAAAATCCAGATTAATAGCAGAGTGCAGAAAATAAGATTGTATAAAAAGGTCAGAAATAGTTCCAGATCAATTCTCGGAATGCCCCTTTTAAATGCATTTATTTTGTTAGCTTTTTTCTCCAATGATTTTTTTTTCCAACTTAAGCAGCAGACAACAATTCCAAAGGGAGCACTTCCAATGTATCTCTCAAATGACACTTACAAAAAGGTAAACAAGAGAACTCCAAAATCTGATACGGTTGTTAAAAATACACACAGCAAATTTGGAATATCAAATAAAGCAAAGGTAGGAGAAACCATGGCTGCATTGAAGTCCACAGAAACTTGGCAAACCAAGAAAGAGCTAAAGAAAGAAATTAATGGCAGAATGTGAATGGGTTATCTCTAGGTCAGAGAGCTTGATTACTAGCTTAGTAAATGGCAGGGCATTGGTCTACCTGTATGAATCGTGCTTTGGGTATGAGATATCCTGAGTTCAAATTTCAGAATACACCATTTAACTGAATAATGCATAAACAGAATCAAGGTATTCACTCTAATAAGTAATAATGACATTACTAACTTCGTGTATGAGAATCTAATAGCATGAGTTGAAGTCTGGTTGTACACGACTTGGCTGCAAACATTTAATTGCCCATGACATATGCAAAAATAAACAGGCAGGCAACTCCCTTACTAGAAAGCCACTGAAAATTTAAAGCTTTTAATACTATTTTCCCAGTTTCCCACTTGCAGCATAAATAAGAAGCAGAATGTGAACATCAAATCGGGCATTTGGTCTTAGTGGTATGATTCTCGCTTTGGGTGCGAGAGGTCCCGAGTTCGATTCTCGGAATGCCCCTGTTTAATAATGATACCATATCACTTTTATGTCTTAATAGACGCATTTGGTCTAGTGGTATGATTCTCGCTTTGGGTGCGAGAGGTCCCGAGTTCGATTCTCGAAATGCCCCTGTTTAATAATGATACCATATCACTTTTATGTCTTAATAGACCCGAGAAAACAAAGGCTGGTATAATGTGTCCAAGTCCTGCACATTTGGAAAAGCCAAATTTATCACCCTAGTTAAAATAACTTTTGGAAGAATAATCTCATCAATTCCTGACAATGGCATTACTAATAAGCAACACAATTTTAAAATATAATTGGGACCTCATCATCATCTGGGCATTTGGCCAGTGGTATGATTCTCGCTTCGGGTGTGAGAGGTCATGCCATTGAACGCTCACTTTTGGAAAAGATTAGCAAATAGCAGAGAGTGTATTAAAGAACAACCAAGGAGAGATAATAGCTAACCCATTTAAACAGATAACTGCAAGTTTAGCTGTTCTCCTATCATTGTATGCATTGGATTAATACGTCTGACAGAATTCGATTATAAGTGGCAAGAGGTGACACTTATTGAAGCCAAATCCAAACGTCAAATTTTCAAGAGAACCAAAAGAACTCCCAGAACAGATGCAAAACACAGCTCACGTTAATCAAGAACTAGCAACTAGCTGATAGAGCATCAAAGGCTCAGATAAATTACTAGCTGCAAGTCCACAAGTAAATTACTAAAAGGAAGTATTTGATGTTGCACATAGTAAATTCACAAGGGACAAACAGACATTAACGCCAATATATTTTATAAGCCATCATCAATCATTTACTCAAAATCAGGGCTTCCAAATAGCGAGGTCTGAAAATCAAGAGATCCATAAAACTCTAATGTCATTAGTGAAAGGAACTCAAAAACAATGCAATAAATGGGATGGTTCATTTCCAATTTCAATTAAGAGCTCAGTAAAGGACAGGGCATTTTGTCTAGCTATATAATTGTCATTTGAGATGTCCCAAGTTTGACCCTCGGAAAACCTCAGTCCAACGATGAGATCAAAGACCATAAAACTTTTTTTGTATTTCATTATGTTTATCAGAGGCCTGTGGGTATAACATGATAGAGGTCAACTGAGTCGTGCATATCTGGAATTCTTAAAGTCAGAGCATTCATCCTAATAAGGATACTACTAACTCCATATGTGAGGACGGCAGATAGTTCTGTCAAAAAAAAAAAAAAGGAAGGCAGATAGTTATAGAGAATACCTACTGTTTTGTCAGCTAATGTATTAAGAATCTAAGATGAGTTGATCTACTTGAAATTCCGTACTTCAGCAATTGATGCCTTGGCAGCAAACATCTAATTGACCAATAAGAAAAACAGAGTCGGACAACTCCACCAGCCAGCTGCTATTGAACATTTAAAGCATTCAAAAAGCATATTCACACATAGTGTTGAGTCTGTTGACTGACTGTTTCAGAACACAGATCATAAATAAGAAAGAGAGCATCAAAAGTAAATCGGGCATTTGGTCTAGTGGTATGATTCTCGCTTTGGGTGCGAGAGGTCCCGAGTTCGATTCTCGGAATGCCCCTCACAAATTATGATATCACAATCATATAAACTTTTTTATTTCCTTTTTTAAAAAATAGATCTTTTTTTTAATTCTTTCATAAATAGATCTGAGAGAAACAAGCTTACCCCAATTATTTGGGATCAAAGGCTAGGTTTGTTTGTTTTGTTAGATCTGAAAGAAACAAAGGCTGGTATAACAAGATAAAAGTCAACCAAGTCAAGCAAACTTGGAACAGCCAAATCCATAGTTAACAACAACTTCTGGAAGGATGGTCTCATCAACTCTGCTGACAATAAAAAGGGAGATGATTTCAAAGAAAAACCTACTAAGGCTTTAAAAACTTTTTTCATTTGTTAAGTTAATCGAGTTGATCAATTAAGTTTGAAATAGCATTACTGCGGTTAATTACACTAGTGCACTAGATAGATGCAGTTGGATGTATCATAATAATAAGAACACTATTCTAAAACATATCTCATCATTTATTGGGCATATGGTCTAGTGGTATGATTCTCGCTTTGGGTGCGAGAGGTCCCGAGTTCGATTCTCGG
>JBBCBC010000037.1:3191178-3198678 GCA_037126765.1 Stenogyne calaminthoides
TCATCCTAGTCAAATAATTTTTGGAAGAATATTCTAATCAATTCTGCTGACAATGCCTTACTAATAAAAAACATTGTTTAAAAATATAATTGCTCATCATCATCACCTGGGCATTTGGTCTAGTGGTATGATTCTCGCTTTGGGTGCGAGAGGTCCCGAGTTCGATTCTCGGAATGCCCCAATCAAATATTGAGATCATGATCACACTCAATACTTTTAATTTTTTTTTTTACTAAATTTGAATTGTAGGAAATACAGAATAGTCAACACCCCACCTAACAGTCAAAATATCATATAGATGGTCAAAACACACAATACACACTTTTTTTAGAAAATTTTACAAAATCAGATTTGTAGGAAACACAGAATAGTCAACAACCCACCTAAAAGTAAAAACATCATCTAAAAAATAATCTAAATCTCATCACCAAATGGGCATTTGGTCTAGTGGTATGATTCTCGCTTTGGGTGCGAGAGGTCCCGAGTTCGATTCTCGGAATGCCCCAGTCAAATAATGAGATCATGATCATACACACCTTTTGTTTTACTTTCAGTAAATTAAATTGAACAAAACAAAGAATAGTAAAAAAACACCATAAAAAAGAGTCAAAACACCATCTAAAAGAATAATCAGAATCTCATCATCTAAACGGGCATTTGGTCTAGTGGTATGATTCTCGCTTTGGGTGCAAGAGGTCCCGAGTTCGATTCTCAGAATGCCCCACTCAAATATTGAGATCATGATCATACACAATCTTTTAAGCTTTTACTAAATTAGATTTATAAGAGACAAGGAATAGTCACAACACCATCTAAAAGTCAAAATTATCAAAAGAATAATCTGAATCTCATCATCAAATGGGCATTTGATCTAGTGATATGGTTCTTCCTTCGGGTACGAGAATACCCAAGTTCATTTCTCGGAATTCCTCAGTCAAATAATGAAACCATGATCTTACAAACTTTTTCTTTTTACTTTCACTAAATTACGTTGTAGGAAACAAATAATAGTAAAACACACCATCTTACAAAGTCAAACCACCATCTAAAAGAATAATTTGAATCTCATCATCAAATGGGCATTTGGTCTAGTGGTATGATTCTCGCTTTGGGTGCGAGAGGTCCCGAGTTCGATTCTCGGAATGCCCCAGCCAAATAAGGAGTACAATCTTTTTTTATCAACTTTAATAGATGTCAACCAAGTCATGCATAATGGGGGAAAAAACCCATTTATATAATCTAGTCAATACGTACCTTTTAGAATATCCCTTTTAACATGAGTACCAGTTACCTTCATGAAAAAGAGAGAAAACTTTCAAAGAATACCTACAAAAACTAATAATATGTTAGTTTGTTGATTGAATATTACGAGTTGAAATATTTAAAGACTGAGAGTATACTTTTTAATTGATGATTAGGTTGCATTAATCTAATTGACAATCAAGGGGAAAAATCTGCAAGTAAGTCATCTAGAGTTATAATAGCACAGAGCAGAAAACAGATATATTTATGAAAGCAGAATATAAACTGTATCCTGGGTATTTGGTTTAGTGGTATTATTCTCACTTAGGGCACGAGAATTCCCAAGTTCGATTCTCGGAATTCCCCCTTTAAACAAGTAAAAGCATTTCTTTTATCAGTCTTTTTCTCTTATCGTTGTTTTTTTTTGGATTAATTTATCAGACAGAAAGCAATTATAAGCAGCAGCAGATGATACTGAGTGAAGCCGAATCAAATTTGGAAATGAAATTGTTAATGAAAACGATAACAGCTTATAAATGGAGGTCAAGAAAAAGAGTCTACATGACATTTATACAAGAATTGACTTATATCAGCCATAGAGATATTTGTATTATTTCCACTAAATAATAAAACGACCTACACGGAAGAAAACCAAGAGGAACTCTTAAAACACATAAAATTATGATGAATAAACAGATCCCCATTAGAATAAAAATTTGCAAGAAGATGATAGAGTATAAGAGTAACTAAGCAAGGAGAATGATGGTTGCGCATGTAAATCTATAACCAAGAATGAAAAAAATTAGGGAATCAATTAGGTAAACCGAAGAAATTAATAAAGCCATATTCAGCAATTTTACTCAAATTTAGGGGATCTAAATGATGAAGTCGGAAAAACAAGAGATTAGGGCAATAATGAATGAAAAAACTCAAGGAAGACTGTAATATTTGAAATGAGTCATTTCCAGCTTAAGAGAAGTTAATTAAGAGTCTGGTAATAACAGGGCATTTGGTCTAGTGGTATGATTCTCGCTTTGG
Organism: Stenogyne calaminthoides; assembly: GCA_037126765.1. Lineage (NCBI taxonomy): Eukaryota > Viridiplantae > Streptophyta > Magnoliopsida > Lamiales > Lamiaceae > Stenogyne > Stenogyne calaminthoides. The sequence continues at coordinate 3,193,459 of JBBCBC010000037.1, forward strand.
GTGCGAGAGGTCCCGAGTTCGATTCTCGGAATGCCCCGGTCAAATAATATCATGACCATATACACTTTTACATTTTTTTTATTTTGCATCAGAAGGCAATATAATAACTGGACTTTGCATAACAGAACCAATATTATAATCTTGGTCATTTAGATTCTGGAAGCAGAGGCATTCAGTCTAATGATGACATCAATAACTTCGTAAAAAATGTCAGATGCTAACAAAGCATGCCTGCTTGTTTAAAACATTTTGCCAGTAGAAAACTTTTAACATGAGTTTGATCCATCTGAACTCTGAACTGTGATCCTTACACTTTGGCATGACTTTGAGAACAACAGGTAAACAAATTCTTCACCATAAACATTCAAAGCCTTCAAAAGTATAGTCACAGTAAGAGTTAACCAACTGCCTAAGCCGGTTGACTTTCACGGAAAGAACATCCAGATTCATAGATGAACAGATCATAAATAAGAACGTGGAATTTGAATAGGAAATTGACATTTGGTCTAGTGGTATGATTCTTGCCAAGGGTGCAGAGGTTCCGAGTTCAATTCTCAAAATGCCCTTTTTACATAAGGAAATGCATTTCTTTTATTAGCATTTTTCTAGGATCATTATGCTTTTTTTTGGGGGGAATAACTTTTGTCAATTCTAAACTGCAGTAGATGATTCATACTGAAGCTAAATAAAATTTGAAAAATGCTCTTCTTTACAATTGTTGATTTAAAGGATAGCAGCGTATAGACACTGGTGAAGTCTAAAAAGAAGAGTTGTTAGTAATTGCCAGACGTATGGATTTTAAAATTACATGACTTCCACTAAAAGTCAAAATTATCAGTATGGAGCCAAAAAAGAGAATCCTAGAAGTCTAGAACAGATACAATCAAGATGAATAAACACAATCAGTCTGGATAAGAATTAGGAAAATAGCCAATAGACAACCAAAGGTGTCAAGCTAGCAGACATAATAGCTGCATTATACTCGAAAAGTAAATATGTTAAAACAAGAAAGAAGATTTAAAGGAAGCATTGTTAATGTTATACACAACAATGGCAGAAGGTTGAACAGAATAATTAGATATCATTTACTCAAAAATAAGGGTTCGAGATGAAATGGAATCCAAAAAAGTCAGTGTATATAAGAACTCAAGGAATAATTAGTAGATGGAAAGGGTCATTTAGGTCAAAGAAAGAGCTTTATTAGTAACCAGCAGGGCATTTGGTCTAGTGGTATGATTCTCGCTTTGGGTGCGAGAGGTCCCGAGTTCGATTCTCGGAATGCCCCAGTCAAATAATGTGATCATGATCATATACACTTTTTTTATTTTTAACTTTCATCATAAAACACCATAAAAAATAATTATTTGAATCTAATTATCAAATGGGCATTTGGTTTAGTGGTATATTTTCGCTTTGGGTGCGAGAGGTCCCGAGTTTGATTCTCGGAATGCCCCAGTCAAATAATGAGATCATGATCATGTACACTTTTTTATTTTCAGCATCCATTCTAAAAACAAGATCCTAAAAAAGTCAAAAGTCAAACACCACATAAAAAGGATAATATTTATCTCATCATAAAATGGGCATTTGGTCTAGTGGTATGATTCTCGCTTTGGGTGCGAGAGGTCCCGAGTTTGATTCTCGGAATGCCCCGGTCAAATAATATCATACTATGTAACTTTTTTATTTCTTTATTTTTATCACAAGGCAATGAAGATGGTATAACATGATAGGTGTCAACTGAGTCATGAATAACTGAACCAATACTATAAGCCTAATCAATGTAGATTTCGCAAGCAGAGGCAGTCAACCTAATGATGGCATCACTAACTTCATGTAAAAGAAAGGCAGATACTTCAGATACCTGCTCGTTTAAAACATGTTGTCAGTAGACGTTTATTCACACGAGTTTGATCCATCTGGAGCCAGATTTTACACTTTGATGTGGGCAAAAAAGACCTTCACCAGCAAGACATTCTTGAAAACTGAAGCCTACAAAAGTATAGTCACAATAAGTGTTGACCAACCTAGTTGACTTTTCGAGAAATACATATCCAGAGTGATAGATGCACATATCATAAATAAGAAAGCGCAAGTTGAATAGGAAATTAGTACTTGGGCATTTGATTTGACCTAGTGACTAGTGACTAGTGGTATGATTCTCGCATAGGGTGCGAGAGGTCCTTCAATTCTCGGAACGCCCCATTTAAACAAGGAAATGCATTTTTTTATTAGCTTTTTTTCTCAAAAACTATATTATATTTGGATTAACTTTTCTGACAGAGAGAATACTATACTGCACTAGATGATCCTTACTAGAGACAAAATAAAATTCAAATATGCTCTTGTTTACAAATAACATCAACAGGATACCAGCTCATAAATGCTGGTGAAGTCCATATGGATTTTAAGATTCCATGACTTTCAATATATGTAAAAATTATCAGTCTGGAGCCAACAAAGAGAATCCTAACAGGTACCACTAATCTAAATAAGAATTAGGAAAATAGCCAACAGCCCAATAGAGAACCATAGATTGCATTATACACCACATGTTAATCTGTAAAACCAAGAACAAAAAATGAAAGGAAACATTTAATGGTGTATACCACAAATCCAGAAGGTTGAACAGAATAAATAAATTCCATTTACTGAAACTTAGGGGTCAGAGAATAGCTTATGTGGTTAGAGCAACATTGCCCATGCCATGAGGTCATGGGCTTGGGTCATCATTTGACCTTTCAAAAGAAAAAAAGAAAAAAAAAAAAAAAACAGGTGTCAGGGTATAATTAGTAGATGGAAAGGGTCATCAAGTCAAATAAACAGCTTTAGTAAACAAGCAGGGCATTTGGTCTAGTGGTATGATTCTCGCTTTGGGTGCAAGAGGTCCCGAGTTCGATTCTCGGAATGCCCCATTCATATAAGCATATACTTCAAAAAATTTAAGTAGTTTTCTGATATCATTATATTTTAGGATTGATTTGGACATAGAATATTGAAACATCATCAGATAATCATCATCCCTTGGTGATGCCAAGTTCAACAGGGAAGGCAGGCCAGCAGCTTATGCTCGACTCAAATCAATAAAGGTCATCTAAATCTAAAAGCACCAAAAATTCCCCAATTAAGTGAAATATGGTCAAACCCCAAGGTGTTATTCATTAAGATCAACTTTAAGAAGTTCTTGGGATGCCCCGATTTATCTCTTTGTCCATTGACTTTCACAAAGAAACTCATCCACTGTTTTGCTATTTTACCGTTTTCACTATCAATTAACCAGATTTCATCAACTAATTTCTTCATGAAAACTCAAACTCCAAACCCCAGAACAAATAATCACAATATAAACTATGACCATCCCTAACAATAATCACATACACAGTACTTCAATATAAAGAAAAAAAATACACACATAGAAATAAATCTGCAGCTTATACTGTTCTCTCAAATTCAAATAATTGAGACAAACGCATGTTCTGGTTTAATTAAAAAATTATGCAAATCAGAGTCAACAGTAAACTGGTTAAGCTACCATCCTCCACCCTACAGTAGCAATAATGAGTCTGAGCAGAAACATAATAATAAAGGTAAAAAATAAAACAGCAAAACCATTAACAGCAGCAAATTAATAAATTAAAAATGAGAACTCCAGACTACCCACATGTCTAAATCCGCAGTGTAACGAATAAAAAAGTATATATATAGCATGAATCTTGCTCTCTAGACGAACTGATAGAAGCGACAACTACTATATTGCTGAAAAATCTTACCCTCTTGAAGCAAGGTATTTCTTTCAATTGGTTGAGGACTCGCCGAAAAATATTCTTTCGCGTTGTGGTGGTAAATAAAAATAGGGTTTCGAGAACGGCGGCCGTACAACGGCAGAAGTAGCGGTGGGAAATTTTGGGACGGGGGCAATTATCGCTACAAGTTGAGTGCGGAATCCTCACAGGATTTTTGTATTCCCATAATTAAAATATTTTTGGATTTTAGCACAAAATGCATATTTTACTGGAAAATAATGCTCCGTCACCTGTCACTAGACTCATTACTAATTAACCCGAAAAGGCAATAATATATACTCTTTCCGTCGAAATAAAAATCTGTTTTTATAACATTTCAATCGAAAATTTTCCTTTAAAAAGTCAAGGTTTCTTAAAATTCAATTTTTAAAATATTTACTCAAATTTCTAATACTATTCGCACTCAATTCTCAAAACTATTATAATATTAATATGAATAATAATATTTTTATAATAAGAACGTTAATACTAATATTACAAGTAATATGAATATATTAGTATTATATTTATATATAAGAAATACTAAAATAATTAAAATATTATTAGTCTCAGCAACAGAGATGAAATTTTAAATATAAATATCCTGTGCAAGTTAGAGTAATCCCATCCCACCCCATATATGATATATGGAAGCTTCTCAAGTTATGTACAAATACAATCATATCCGTCCTCCAGAAATATCAATTGAACTCCCAAACATACCCCACCCTACCAAAACATGTTTTCTACCACTAATTCATAATCCAATCAATCTCTCAATCCAATCGTACCAAAGGTTATAATCTCAGTTAGTGCATGTTTGCACTCTCCATTTTTTAGATGAGAAGTGTGTTTTTTTTAAAAGCTCCAAGACCCAACTTTTTAAAATTTTAAGTGTTTTTCACTGTGCAATGTGCACATGAGTTTGAAAACGGGACCTTTATCTCTCAATCCAAAAACCCTATTCACATCCACCATCAGAACATCAAAGCAATTCCAAAATACCCACATCAAAAAATGAATAATCCTAAAATTTATGTGCCCTCAATGTCCAAAATCAAATAAAAAATTAACCCTCACAACAAACGACCCACATGAAAGAAAAACAATTTTGAAGATTCAGTATCGACGGTGTCTGAAATCATGAAAACGTCGAAATTACAAAATCTTGATATTCGGATTCAAACATTTGGGATATATATGTCTATATACACACATATATACTATTAACACTTAAATCCTCTTATGGAGAAGGCTTTAACACTAATCACAACATGAATCATATGATATATATGGATTCATCGGGAATTTGGTGAAGCAGGTTTGAATCTCGAACACCATTTGATCATGAGGTCTTCCAGATTGGCATCCATTCGAGTTCCAACACCTCCCCACACCAAAATGTGCTTCAAATCTCCAAAGGACGAACCATCAACTT
>JBBCBC010000037.1:3206178-3240093 GCA_037126765.1 Stenogyne calaminthoides
CTGCAACCACAAACATTATTTCCATAAATACACATTTTTATTTGCAATTAAGTCATTTTTAAAAATATTTCAATTTAATTTACCTGGTTGGGCCCAGGAGCGACGTCCAATTCAGTGACCCAAATGGGCAATCTGGCGGACGCAAGGGCATCAATACCGGACCTTATATAAGCCAAATTGGGCCTAGTGAAATGGCCCTCAAGCCCAATGCCCAAAGGACCATTATACCCCTCCCTCCTCAACTGCAATATCTTTTGCAGATACCTGGAAGGCGAAACGGCGCTGTCCCCGCTTTCTTCGATGGTGTTGAATTCGTTCAAAAACGGCGTTGCTCTACCGTCGATCTGGTTCGCCCTTTGGTAGAAAGACGACGAGATGCTCCCGCCGAGCCTGCTCTCGAAGAAATTGGAATGCAGATTCTCGTTCACGACATCCCAGTGGAAAAACTGCCCCCTGTATCTACCCATCACGGCGTTTATCCTGTGATACGAAGCGGAACGCAGATCGTTCGACGAAAGCCCTGGGACCCAATACGGCTGGTATTTCGGATCGTCCCAAAAGACATTGTGCCCGCGAATCGCGACGCCGCGGGATTTTGCGAACCTAACCAGGGCGTCGGAGACGGAGTAGTCTTCGGAGCCGCGATTTCTTTCGTTGGAGTACCTGTTTGATTCGTTGTTATAGCAATTGTGCGATTGATTGATTTTAATTTTGGGGTTAGGGTTAGGGTTTTAATTGTTTACCATTTCAATTCGTTTTCGAATACGGTGTATTTGAATCTCGACGAGAACCAGTTCTGGTAGGCGCCGTTTGTGAGGATATTTTGGTTGATTGCGCAGCCAAGAGGGAAGCCCGGCCGCCGTTGTTTTATCGAAACGGTGGCGTTTGGTATGGGCTGGCCGTGTTGATCCACCGCCTGGAGCTTTACTTTTGCCTTGCGCCACTGTAAGTTAAATTAGACACTTTTATTTAAAAATTTATTTTTCCAAAATTAAAATTAAAGAATCGTGAAATTTCGACAAATTTCATTTTCGAGATTTGAATTAAAAAATGTTATACCTTTGCAACGCTCTCATCCTGGTGGGATTGCCACTCTTCTTGTGTAAATGGTTGCAAAGAAATGCTATCTGCCCAAATATCAACTGTCGAATTGTCGCTCTGGAAAACAAAGAAAAAAAATGTAACAATAAGATAAATTATTTTGATAGAATTTTGAATAGCTAGTACAATAAAGGGAGTATTAAAATAATAATGAACCTCAAAATAAATATTTGCAGGACCAGAAACATTAACGACCAATCCACCCTTTAACATGGACCAGCAACCTTGTTGTGCGGCAACCCAACCGGCCTTTTCATAGCTTGTTTCGGTCTTTAAAACTGCTGCTACATCAGCATTTCCACCGCTCACTTGTATCCATGCTGCAAAAAACACAAAACACATTTATATATCCAGCTGGTTTTAAGGTTAATTTGCACTGGGAACAGAAACGAAGTAATATGGTTAACTCGATAATGAATTTTTTAATATTGAAATAATACGTACTGCTAATGATTTTTGAGATAGAATAACTCGAAAAATATAAAAAGAAAATTGATGTGATATTATTAGTATATTAAAAAGAATTCATTTTTATTCTAAAAGATATTAGTACGTTAAAAATGAAAAATCACGTAAATTTAATTCATAGAAGAACTACTCGAACTTATTAACACTCTTCGATTAGGGAAACAAAAATCAACTACAAATATAATAACAAATCGGCACACAAATTTTATTGTGTGTCTCATGTACATTAAAGTGCACTATGCATTTTTGAACTATGCAACTTATTATATTAAAATATTCAATTTATTTACAGTGAACCGAGCAATTATTCTCTATATCAATAATTGTACGGTTTAGTGTAAATAAATTGTATCTTTTATATAACAAGTTATATAATTTTAAAATATAATATGAGTGCACGATGCAACTGGATGCATATAAAACTTAACCAAGATTATTTGGTAAGTACAAATTGATGGCCGTCTTTAATCAACAAAAAAAAGGGACGTACGTGAGAATTGAAAGGTTAGAAAACTAGGGATATTGAAAAAATAATAACCTGAAAAAGTGTAGAATTTTTCCTTGTCCAAATTAAATGTTTGGGAAAAACTACTAAATGAGGTGCTTCTATTGGAAACAACAATATATTTGTTTCCATCGTTTGATTGTGCATGCTTTATTTTAGCATCTCCCATCGTTGTCCATCCATTCAATTCTTCGTTTATTTCTGGATTCACTACTATTCCTCCTGAATACTGAGGACTCAGAGGCTTTGACAAACACTGAAATTTTAAATTTAACACACACAATTAATTATTTAAGTCAATATTCAATTACATTATAAAATGTAATCATATTAATTATAAAGAAAAAATGAGACTCGCCTCATGAGTGAATGAGTAATCATACGGCACGGCATACACTTCTTCAAAACCTGTTCACAATTGACAAATTAAAAATATCGGTTGATATTATAATCTTATATTTTATGTAATGCAATTATATATATAAAGAATGTGTGCATAAACTATAAAGAATATAGTACAGAAATTCTATGTTTAATTTTATGAAATATAACTTCTACTTTGAATAGAAGAGATAGATGAAGATAAGTTAATACCAGACAAAAGAATCAGCAATAAAATTACGAACAAAGAAGAATTCTTTAGGGGCTTTGACATTGCTGGCAATTTTTCCCTTCCCACTATATTGGAGATGGAGAAGCAGGGCTTTTTATAGATTTTAAGAAGTGAATTGCTAGTAGGAAATTAATTGATATAATGACAGAAAAATCTTGTGATTATATTTAGCAATTAATGACATAGTTTTGACCTTAAATAACATGATTTTACACTGTCATATTGGTCTGTCGTTATTGCCTATTTAGATAGAGATTTTTAATGATAGAAAATGAGTCATCAATTCATTATCCTCAATTTATATTTAAGGATAGGAAATTTAACTCTAATTAAAATCATTTAAATTGATGCAAAATCTGTCATTATGCTGGTACTTTGCCTCTTATTATGTGTGTCCTCATTAATTATTATATTACATTAATTATTATCAAATAAGAAACGCTTGCATGAGACGGTTTCACTGTGAAATGGGACATAATTTGACATTGACGTTTTAACATTTTGGGAGGGGTGAGTGTGATTTGTGCTAGATTGTACCTTGTCTCATTCATGAGGTCGTCTCATGTGAATTTTTGTCTTATCGAAATTTATATAATTGCAAATAAAAATATTATATCCAAACCATCACTCTACATACATCAATTCAAATATATATCATTCACAAAATTTTACTCTAGGTGAATATAGTTTTTGTTAATGCTTACATAAAATAAAAGGATACTGTTCCGGATTTTGTCCAACTCAACGTTAATTGATGGAATGATTAAAGATTATTTTCCTTTTATTTTATGGAAGAGATCGAATTAAAGATTGTTTCTTATTATATTGGAGATGGAGAATCGGGTCTTTTTATGGATTTTTACGTAATTAGTCAACCACTACTAAAAATAAATGTACAATGACAGAAAAAATCTTGTCATTATAAATCTTTAAATCTTTGGTAACATGATTAATTCATAACTGTCATTATTGTTTTTTTTAGATAAAAATCTTTAATAACATAAAATAAATCCTGCCATTATTATCAACTTATATTTAATGAGATGAAACTTTTCTCTAATTGAAAATCACCTAAAATAATGAAAACTCCGTCACTATATATGTTGCATAGGTGTGGGATGTGTTGGGGAAACGAATTGCCTGGATCTATTCGGGATGAATATTTAAATACAAATTTAATTTTAACAATTATTACTAGCATGAATTAATCATATATTAATTCAAATAATAATCCAACAATAAATCATGCATATAAACAGTTCATGTAAATCCTACGAGTTTACGTAAACTTACCTCTTGGAGTGACGATGGACTTGTCGATGAAACACACCAAAAAGTCTTCCCAAAGTATTCCCTTAATCCTTGCTCGATAATCCGGTGGTAGGATTCCTACGAACAATTAACTAAAAGGAAAAATAAAATTGTTACACCACTTTTGTGGATTTACTAATTTTTCCAGCACATGGAATTGCACTTGGGAATGAAAGAATCATCCCCTATTTATAGATAGGTGTTGGGCGAAAATTTGGGAAGAAAAACAATGTGAGAAAACATTTTCTTGATCTCCAAGAAATCTTGAATATATCTCCTATATTCTTTTTCCCATAATTATAATATTCCACAAAAAATCCCACCTTATCAACATTATGGTATTTTAGAAAAATATAGGGTCCAAGATTCTAAGATTTGGATCTTCTTGAATTTATGAGATATTCTTGTATTTCAAGAAATACATATCTTCCATAATATCTTTTCAAGAAAATCAAGAAAATATTTCTTGCCCTTTATTTTCAAGATTTTCGAAACACCTTATATGTATAACCAAGTGGGAGATTTCTTGAATTTAATGAGATAATCTTGTATTCCAAGAATACATATCTTCATTCCATAACAAAATTCAAAGAAAATCTTTCTCCCCTCTTATCCATAATTTTCGAAAATTACAAGGAAAATTAGCAACAAATTTATTTTATTTTTAAACACATTTTCCAGTTATTGGACTTTATGTTGGGCTACTTGGGGGCCTTTAGAAGAATTAAGATTGGACCTTCCAATGGATCTTGAATTATCAATATTGAGCCACAATATTATTCAAGCCCATAAATATTAATTAATCCCACTACATAATTAATATTGACTATCCATCTTAACCCATATTATAGTCAATATGGCTCCGGTTATTATTTTCAGGTGTTTAAGATTATCTAGCCCATTAATTAATTCAAGCCACCGAAATAGCTTTCCATTAATTAATATTTTTTTTATCCTTGGTAAAGGAACGGTTTAACATTATTACTCATATCTAAACTAGTTCCACTTGCAAGATTTGATATGATAAAACTTATGAACCTCCCCAAAGCAAATCGAACAAGCGTTTTTTGCACACGATTCTTCAGATTAAATCTTAGCTACACATGTGACCAATAATATTGCCCAAGATATAAAATATTGAACCTCGTTGATTCTCTACCCGTAATAAGTCAAAGCAATACTTACTAACCACACGGATCCTATTTAAGGGACGAAGATTAAGAAATAACGAACCAATCGAGGTCTAATTCTTCCTAGTTAGGTTAAAAGAATTTGTCCTCATGTAGGTCCTCTTCAAATGTTAATAGACATGCACTATTGTAATCTCTTTGGTCAAGACAAGTCAATCTGAATATTACACTTCAACCTTTCACGATGGATTGTTCATTTCCATCTAGGTCGTGAATGGTGTACTTTTTTTGGTTACAAGGATCGTTAATTTAATCTTCTCATGATCGGGTATCACTAAATTAACTACAATGTAACACGTCTTATTTATTGAACAAATGCAAAGAAATATATGTAACATTCGATAATATTTAACGATCGATGATAAACAATTTATTTCAAGAATAAGTCCGAAATTCAGTTTGATTATACAAAGTAAAAGCATACTTTCCAAAGATAATCCCAACAATCTCCCACTTATACTCGAAGTCCGCTTTTAAGTATACTACAACATGTCTCGTGTAGATCCGTGACATATAATGTCACCTAACACGAACCTAATAATGTCTCCCACTTATACTCAAAGCAGTTAACAACGGCCTTGACACCCATCCTTCCACATGTCTCTCTGAATGTATTCTCGAGGCGCACTTTTGTGAATGGATTAGCTAGGTTGTCTCGACGCCGATCTTTGCCAATTTATTTTCTCTCTTAACGATATCTCGTATAAGATGATATTTCCTTTCAATGTGTTTCTTTGGCTTAGGGCTCTTGGTTCCCTTTGAATTTGCAAATCGCCCGCATTGTCACAATAAACAAAGGATTCTCATGGGCAAATCGAACTATATCCAAGTCCACTAGGAAGTTCTTGAGCCATACCGCTTTTTTCACCGCCTTAGCCTACATATTCGGCCTTCCATGGTAGAATCCACGACGCATTTCGCTGACGCTTCTCCATGTCATGGCTCTCCCCATGCAAAACACACTACCGAGGTAGATTTTCCGGAATCTATGTCTCGATTGAAATCCGAGTCCGTAGAAATTATGGGGATTAGATTATCCGACCGATAAACCAACATTCTATCTCGAGTTCTTTTCGATATACTCGAGGATTTTTTTAACCGTCATTCCAATGTTCTCTCTCAAGTTACTTTTGATATCTTGCCACCATGCCAACGCAAAGTAGATATCCGGGTCTCGCAAGCACAACATTGCATACATAAGGCTTTTCGACAAACCAAGCATAAGGAATACCTTTCATGTCATCTATCTCTTTTGTGTCTTATGGCACATTTCCTTGGATAGATGGATTCCATGTCCTAAAGGTACGAAGCCTTTCTTGAATCTGCGTGTTGAATCGTTTCAAGACGGTGTCTATGTATGAAGCTTGCGATAAGCCTATCATCATTTTCTTGCGATCTCGAAAGATCTTGATCCCAAGGATGTGCTTCCGCTTCCCTAAGTCCTTCATATCAAACCGCTTTTGAAAGCCATGCTCTTACGTCCGATAACACCTTTACATCGTTCGCGATGAGCAGAATATCATCTACGTATAGTACTAAGAATACCAATGCAGTTCCGACACGCTTTTTGTACACACAACTTTCGAATTCATTTTGATCAAACCCATAAGACTTAATAACATGATCAAAACATTGGTTCCAAGCTCGGATGCTGTTTGAGTCCGTAAATGGACTTCATGAGCTTACAAACCAGGTGTTCTTGGCCCTTTTAATGAAGCCTTGGGGTTGTTTGATATAGATTTTATCATCAAGACTTCCGTTAAGGAAAAATCGCCTTTGACATCCATTTGCCGATTTCAAAATCGAGATGTCGCAAAGAATCGACAAGAGAATCCGGATGGACTTAATCATCGCTACAGGTGAAAAGGTTTCCTCATAGTCGATCCCTTCTTTCTGAGTATAAACTTTCGCCACAAGCCTTGCCTTGAAGGTTTTCACCTTCCCGCTCGATCCCTTCTTTCTCTTGTATACCCACTTGCAACCAATAGGTTTGACCCCATTAAGTGGTTCGACTAGCTCCACACTTTCTGTTATGATCCATAGACCCCATTTCGCTTTCATTGCCTTTTGCCAAGAAACGCATCCTTGTCTTGGATTGCCTCATCATATGTCCTTGGGTATGATTCATCTTAACAGGGAATTAAGTCCGAGGACTCTCCTATTCCCATGAATCTCTCGAAATTTTTTCACAACCCTCCCACTACTGACGAGGTTCCCATTTGTGTAAGTGTGTCGTTTGGTATGTCATCTCATACGGGTTAAAATGAGGTTTGCCTTCTTAGCTCACTTAAGGTAATCTCACTGGTCTTCTTTTTCGTTCATATAGTCTTCTTCCAAAAAATCTAAAGTGGGTGCTTATGACCACCTTTTGATCTTTGGGACCATAAAACATACACCCTTTTGTTCCTGAGTATCTTATAAACAAAATTTTAATTCGATCGAGGATCCAATTTGCGGCTTCCTTGTCCATCACGTGGGCCCGACACCCCAAATTCTCATGTCTCTCAAACTAGGCTTCATACCGTCCACAATTCTTTGGGAGTTTTGGGAACCGATTTGGATGGCACCAAGTTCGAAATGTAAGCCGTTGTTTCAAAGGCATGACCCCGTAATCGAATTGGGAAGATCCGCATAACTTCATCATTGATCTAACCATTTCCAAAAAGAGTTCTGTTTCTTCGCTCTGCAACCCCGCTTTTGTTGAGGGGTTCCGGTGCGATTAGGCTGATGCAATCCCTTCATCCGACAAGTAGTTCAAAACTCATCGGCCAGGTACTGCGCCCCACGATCGGATCGTAGAGACTTGATCGTTTTTTTCCCCTGATTCTCTCGCTTGAGCCTTAAATTCTTTGAATTTCTCAAAGGTCTCGGTTTATGCTTCATAAGGAAAATATAACCGTACCTCGGTAGTCATCAATAAAAGTGACGAAATACTCAGACCTCCTCTTGTCATGGTTGAAATTGGACCACATACGCCCCAGGTGAACAATTTCTAACACTTCTTTTGGCTCTATTCCTTGGCTCCGAATGCCCTCTTGGTCATTCTACCCTCCCAACATGATTCGCGAGGTTGGAATTGGTTCAACCCGAGAGACTCGGGAGAACCGCCTTCTACCAACCTTTGGATCCTCTTTGGATTAATATGTTCCAATCTTAGATGCCATAGAAGTGTTTCGCTCACGCCCGATGAATGTTTTCTTTTGTTGGAAACAATTTATAGGATGCATTTCAAAGTGGTGTGCAAGTTAATTGTATAGAGATTACTTGATAACGTTCCATGACGAGATAAATTTATCGTAAGAGAATGGTAACAACTTTATCAAATGTTACCAATATCCATCAAGATAAAGTTTGGAAACGTAAATTAAGTTCTTTCTAAAATTCGAACGTAAAGTACATCTCTTAAAATTAAAACTTTGTCTTCAAAAGACAAAGCACTTCTCCCATCGCTTACCGCCACTCAGAAGATCGCCAAAGGTGATGAGGATCTCACTCCCACTAAGTTGCCGGTCCGCTTGAACCCCCCCGTAAAGTGAAACAAACATGATCGATGGGATCCCAGATCCACCACCCATAAATGGGAGGCATACGCCGCTAAGCAAGTTTCAACAACTAAAGGAGTGAGAATTACCTTTCTTTCCATTCCTTTTGGGATTGAACAAAGCTAACCTCCAATGTCCTCTCTCACCGCACTTGAAGCACCTCCCCTTAGGCTTTGCTCACTCCTCCACCTCCCTTCACCTTTTATTTGCCTTTGGCAACACTTGAGTTCACTTGCTTGTGGCTCTTGTCCTTTTTCGTTTCTTACCACCCTTGGCCTAGAAGAAGAAGAAAGTTCATTTGCCACCAAGGCTTGCTCTTTGCCCCAATAATATCGCCTCTCCGCTGAGACCAAAGCTTACCTTGATGCATCGCATCGAGAACTTCGATTATTCATCCGATAGTTCAACCCGAACTGCTCAAAACTTTTCGACAGAGAATGGAGCATTTAAATCGATTTGGTATCGATATCATATTCGGCGCCAAGTACCTCAAGTTTGTTAAGGTGAGCCATCATTTGGAGAACATGCTTTCCTTCTGGCGTTCCTCCACCATTTTCATAGAGAGCAAGTCCATCATGGTGATCCGACGAGACACACGATTACGATGTTGAAACATCTCTTTAAGACTAGTCCATGATGTCTGCGCAGCTGTCTCAACATTCGGTGTTGGTGTTTCAACACATCCGACATAAAGCAAGATGGTACACTTTGCCATTTCGGCTGAACGCCCCAACAAAGATATTCTTTCTTAACCGCTTTTAGTGGACTCATCTTTTGGCTTTTCCGGGTTTAGGTGTAGGAGAACCCGATTATGGCTTTGTCAGCAAGGAGGACAATAGTTAGTTTACGACTCCAATCAACAAAGTTTTCACCAAGAAAAGTAACTTTGTCTTTAAGTATATTGAACGATTGAATTAAATGGTTGCGACATGATGAATCAAATAAATAATAATATGCGATAAGCACAATATATCACAAGGTTCGATCACATGTTTCATATTAAAATCTAAAAAAAAATGAACATGCATCACCCAACATTCAAAAAGTTTAAATAATCCACGTGGGGTGGGTCATTATTTAAACACATTCAAGCGAGTTAAAAACAAGAACAATTACAAACCTTTAATAGCTTTAGATTAATAGTTGACTCCACTGACCAATATAAAATTGTCGGGGACTTTAAGTATATGCATATCAATTTTATACCTAAGTAATAACCATGATTAAATACAGAATTATTATTTTGCTTTGAACAAGCCTCGGGAGGGTCATCGTCACCACTAGTAATAATCCACAATCATCCATTTGGAATTTATTCATGTGAAAGCTATCTTTTGACTGCCCCTGGGGAATTTCTCCAAAAGAATTCACAAATAAATAAATCATGGAGGTCAAAATTAATTCAATTTTATTATTCATAAAATTGTCAATTAATTGTTTAAGCATACTTAGTAATTTTCGAAAAGTGAGATTTTTTTCAAACATTTTCTCATGCATTGCAAATTTAAACACAATTTAAATAAGCATAAAATAATGCATAACATCAAAACAAAAAATTAAACATATTGGGCAAATATATCCAATTGTCATGGTTAATTTTGTCATATCTTGATCTTGAGAAATCGCTCTTCATAGCCTTCAACGTTAAATCGAAAAGCTCCCACTTGACCGTCTTAAAAAACGCCTTGTCAAGCCAACTTGTTGGGATTATATCGAAAGTATGCTTTTTACTTTTGTATAATCAAAATTGAATTTCGGACTTATTTATTTGAAATAAATTATTTATCAATCGATGCTTTAAATATTATCGAATGTTACATATATTTACAAAGATAACTGCTCAATAATTCGTGCGTGTTACATTGTAGTTAATTTAGTGATACCAGATCATCGTAAGGTTAAATTAATGGTCTCTTTGAACTAAAAAGTACGCCATTCACGACCTAGATGGAAATGAACAACCCATCGCGAAAGGTTGAAGTGTAAGGCTGGGATTGGCTTGTCTTGACCAAGAGATTACACTAGTGCATATGATCGATGACCGAATAGGACCTACAGAGGACAAATTCTTGAGAATCAAACAAGGAAGAATTAGACCTCGGTGATTCGTTATTTCTTAATCTTCGCTTTAAATAGGATCACGTGTGATTGGTAACTATTGCTTTTGACTTATCATGGGTAGAATATCAACGAGATTCAATATTTTTTTTCTTGGGCAATATTATTGGTCACATGATTGCTAAGATTTAATACGAAAGAATCGCGTGTAAGCACGCTTGTTTGATTTGCCCCCATCTGGGAGGTTCATAAGTTTTATCATACCAAATCTTGCAAGTGGAATTAGTTTTCGGTATGGATAATAATGTTGAACCGCTCCTTGACCAAGGATAAAAGATATTAATTAATGGAAAGCTATTTCAGTGGCTTGAATTAATTAATTGGCTAGATAATCTTAAACACGAGAAATAATAATCGGGAGCCATATTGACTGTAATATGGGTTAAGATGGATAGTGCAATATTAATTATGTAGTGGGATTAATTAATATTTATGGGCTTGAATAATATTGTGGCTCAATATTGATAAATCAAGATCCATTGGAAGGTCCAATCTTAATTCTCCTAAAGGTCCCCCTAATTTCAAACATATAGTCCAATAACCTAAAAAAAATGTTTAAAATAAAATAAATATTGTTGCTTATTTTTCCTAATTATTTTTTAAATTTATAGATAAAAGGGGAGAAAGATTTTCTTTGAATTTTGTTATGGAATGAAGATATGTATTCTTGGAATACAAGATTATCACATTAAATTCAAGAAATCTCCCACTTGGTTATTTATAAAGAAAATTTCGAAATCTTGAAAATAAAGGGCAAGAAAGATTTTCTTGATTTTCTTGAAAATATATTATGGAAGATATGTATTTCTTGAAATACAATAATATCTCATAAATTCAAGAAGATCCAAATCTTGGAATCTTAGACCCTATATTTTTAGAAAATACCATAATGTTGATAAGGTGGGATTTTTTGTGGAATATTATAATTATGGAAAAAAGAATATAGGAGATATATTCAAGATTTCTTTGAGATCAAGAAAAGGTTTTCCCACATTGTTTTTTTCCCCAAATTTTCGCCTAACACCTATCTATATAAATAGGGGATGATTCTTTTCATTCCCAAGTACAATTCCATGTCTTTGGAAAAATTAGTAAATCCACAAAGGTGGTGCAACATAATTTATTTTCCTTTTTGTTAATTGTTCACAAGTGTCCTACCAACGGATAATCGAACAAGGATTAAGGGAATACTTAGGAAGTTCTTTTGGTTAATCTGTCGGAGATCCTTATCCCAAAGGCACGTTCATAAATCTTCTGAATTCGCGTCAGGAAGTTTTGAATTAATTATATGCATGATATATTGTTGGATTATTTGAATTAATATAGATTAATTCATATTAAGTAATAATTATAAAATTAAATTTGTATTTAAATATTCACCCCGAATAGATACGTACAACTTATTCCCACCACGACCAGCTCGCTGGTCGGATGTCGGCCGCTTAGCACTCTCATTTACGTGTCGGTGACTTCGATTCGTCTTGGCGCTGCGCCATGGTCGCCCAAACAAATTCGGGCCTACGCGGCAAGCTCAATTTGTTCTCGGCGGTACCGCGATGCTAAATAAGGCCCGCCCATTTACGCCGATCCACGCTGATATCCAGCGTCGCGTCGCATACATCGCTTCAATTTACTGCCTTGATCCATCCGCGTGCGCTCACGTAATTCGACTGTTACTCATTATATACAATAAGGTCTTCAGAAATAAATGCCACCTTTGCACGCGTTTTCATGACGACGACGCTTACGCCTTTGCCCGGATCCTATCTTTTAATTATTCGCTCGCATTCCATTTCCGATCCGGTTACAATTTATTTTACAAAAATAAATAAACCTAGATCTAGACTAGTCTATTACATTGGTCAAATCAAACAAATTCTAATCTACTCGTGGATTTTCTCACGAGGCAAAACGAATTCGAACGAATCGAATTAAAAACAACAATTCATATGCATGCATAAATAAACACATTAAATTCCATGACAATTGGATACCTGCAAAAAAGATCTAGCAATTCTACTATCCAATTTCAAATTTAATGAAAGCAAATTAAATTACAATTTAAAGACCAGAGCCCGAAACCGAGGCTCTAATACCAATTGTCGGGGAAACGAATTGCCTGGATCTATTCGGGATGAATATTTAAATACAAATTTAATTCTAACAATTATTACTAGCATGAATTAATCCTATATTAATTGAAATAATAATCCAACAATAAATCATGCATATAAACAGTTTACGTATGCGGAATTACTACGAGTTTACGTAAACTTATCTCTTGGAATGACGATGGACTTGTCGATGAAACACACCAAAAAGTCTTCCCAAAGTATTCCCTTAATCCTTGTTCGATAATCCGGTGGTAGGATTCCTACGAACAATTAACTAAAAGGAAAAATAAAATTGTTACACCACTTTTGTGGATTTACTAATTTTTCCAGCACATGGAATTGCACTTGGGAATGAAAGAATCATCCCCTATTTATAGATAGGTGTTGGGCAAAAATTTGGGAAGAAAAACAATGTGGGAAAACATTTTCTTGATCTCCAATAAATCTTGAATATATCTCCTATATTCTTTTTCCCATAATTATAATATTCCACAAAAAATCCCACCTTATCAACATTATGGTATTTTCTAAAAATATAGGGTCTAAGATTCCAAGATTTGGATCTTCTTGAATTTATGAGATATTCTTGTATTTCAAGAAATACATATCTTCCATAATATATTTTCAAGAAAATCAAGAAAATCTTTCTTGCCCTTTATTTTCAAGATTTTCGAAACACCTTATATGTATAACCAAGTGGGAGATTTCTTGAATTTAATGAGATAATCTTGTATTCCAAGAATACATATCTTCATTCAATAACAAAATTCAAAGAAAATCTTTCTCCCCTCTTATCCATAATTTTCGAAAATTACAAGGAAAATTAGCAACAAATTTATTTTATTTTTAAACACCTTTTCCAGTTATTGGACTTTATGTTGGGCTACTTGGGGGGCCTTTAGGAGAATTAAGATTGGACATTCCAATGGATCTTGAATTATCAATATTGAGCCACAATATTATTCAAGCCCATAAATATTAATTAATCCCACTACATAATTAATATTGCACTATCCATCTTAACCCATATTATAGTCAATATGGCTCCCGGTTATTATTTCCCGTGTTTAAGATTATCTAGCCCATTAATTAATTCAAGCCACTGAAATAGCTTTCCATTAATTAATATCTTTTTATCCTTGGTAAAGGAACGATTCAACATTATTTCTCATACCGGAAACTAGTTCCACTTGCAAGATTTGGTATGATAAAACTTATGAACCTCCCAAGGGGGCAAATCGAACAAGCGTACTTGCACACGATTCTTCGTATTAAATCTTAGCTACACATGTGACCAATAATATTGCCCAAGATATAAAATATTGAACCTCGTTGATTCTCTACCCGTAATAAGTTAAAGCAATACTTACTAACCACACGTGATCCTATTTAAGGGACGAAGATTAAGAAATAACGAACCACTGAGGTCTAATTATTCCTAGTTCAGATCTGAAGAATTTGTCCTCCTGTAGGTCCTCTTCAGTGCAATAGACATGCACTAGTGTAATCTCTTTGGTCAAGACAAGCTAATTTGAGCGTTACACTTCAACCTTTCACGATGGATTGTTCATTTCCATCTAGGTCGTGAATGGTGTACTTTTGGTTACAAGGGACTGTTAATTTAATCTTCTGTGATCGGGTATCACTAAATTAACTACAATGTAACACGTACTATTTATTGAACAGTTATGCAGTAAATATATGTAACATTCGATAATATTTAACGCATCAGTGATAAACAATTTATTTCAGTAAATAAGTCCGAAATTCAGTTTGATTATACAAAGTAAAAGCATACTTTCCAGTATAATCCCAATAGGATGTGGGTGCGGGGCAATAAGATACGAGTATGGGGATATGAATTTTAAAAAATTTAAGGTGCGATACATCAAAGATACGTCAATTTATTTATATTTTATTAGTTATATATTGTCAATTTAAGTTATATTACATAATAATGTTCAATTGAAATAACACATCTAGTACTTAATAACATGATCATTTACAGTTTTAATCTTGAAAAATTATAAAAAACAAATAAAAGAAATAAAATTATTTTTTTCTAAAAAAATAATCGCTTCCACACCGAATATACATATCCAGCGTATCGAATTCGTGATCCTATTTAAAAAAAATATATTCACAGATATTTAATATAAAAATTATTTATTAATATTTAAGAGGATAAAATAATTTTAATCGAGGGTATCGTATATTTTCTTACTTTATTATTCAAGTAGATATATGAGATCATAAAGTAGTTTTTGGTGTATATAAAAAATAATGACATGAGATGTAACTTTTGAGATGTTGGGAGGATATAGTTGTAAAAAATAATGTTGTTTTATATTTTTATTGCCATTTATGGAAGGGAAAAACAAGTATGAGACAAATCAAAATGAAAAATGAAAAATTAAATATGAGACAGATGGAGTATTACATTTTATTTTTGAAAGAGATCCAATTAAATATTATTGGGAAAGTTGCTTTTAAAATCAATTAATTGTATATTTATTGAAAGTAAATGAATGTTTAATTGTCATTTAATGAGATGAAAGTTGTTTTACATTTGAAAATGTCACATCAAACTATGAACACTAGTAGAACGTGTTCGTTTAGTGGGCAACACTCTAAGAAGTACATTATGAAAAAACAATAGTTTTAACTTTAAGGAGTAATTCTCCTATTAAACTTGTGTTCGTTTAGTGGGCAACGCTCTAAGAAGCACTTTAAGAAAAAACAATAGTTTAACTTTAAAGAGTAATTCTCCTATTAAACTTGTTCACCGATAAATTTATATTGTTACACTTATAAAATAATATCATAATACTTATATTATGGGGTATTAGTTTACAAAAGTAATGGTATCAATTTGTATGTATAATAGTATCAATTTTATACTACAAACAAATTTACTTTGGGCTAGTGGTTAAGAACTGTTCTGAAAATTTGGACATTTGTTTTCGTTTTTTTTGGCCCATTTTAGCTGAGGAGTTGGGCCCAAAAATAATATTCAACAATAATAAACACATGAAAAAATGGCTTTGCCCGGACTCGAACCGGAGACCTTCAGTGTGTTAGACTGACGTGATAACCAACTACACCACGAAACCTTTGTGCTGTAAGATGTTTGACCCAAAATATAACAAATTATGGTATAAGAAAAGGAGGAGACAAATTTACGGTCCAGAAATTAATTTCAACACTGTTTTGGATTTATGGGAGTTTTGTTTTGTATATAATGGTTCTCTTTGTTGTGCAGTTGTTGAATCCTACACAACTTTTTTGTTTCAAGACTCGTACCCTAAACATCGAAACAAGCTCATTTATTCACCTAGTTTATCAATATTTATTGTCGTGATCCTTTATTGCCTATAATTATCTTCTATTTTTTCAGTATACTGATATCTATATATAAAGTAAAAAATACACACAAAATGCAAACAGGTTGTACATATATATTTTTGACCATACACGAAGAAATTTGAATATGAGAATGAAAGACTATACATCATATCCAGGGTTCACTTTTTGTTGAATATTACCATAACTCTCTAATTCCTCTATATCATCTGGGCTTCCCAGAAACAAAGGAAGCCTTTGGTGCAACTTCACAGGCTGGAGAGACAAGATTCTATGCTTACCGTCCGATCCTCTGCCTCCCGCTTGCTCTGCTAGGAAACTCAGTGGATTCGCTTCATAAACGAGACGAAGATGATCCCTTGGGTTCATGGCAATACCACCATATAAGAGCGTTCGATGGAAATCAGCAACAAGAGAACATATATATCTTGCAGAATACTTCTTCCCACTTTTCCCCTTCCCTTGTCTAACAGTGTCTATATACTGCCTTAAACCTTCCGGCCAGTCAAAATACCGAGCATCATTTACAGAATATATTTGCCCTGACAAGTAACAAACACACATTATCATGTTAGCCATCACCTAAAACAATTACCTCATACATTCATTCATTTGATTTAAAGTGTTGGTCTTATGCAAAACATTTTTATCATGGAATTGTTTGCAACTATCACTTTATAGTAAGAAAACCAATATTGTTTAATGAAACAACTAATACTATTAAACCAACACCTTTTAATAAAACAACTAATACTATTAAAAAAATCAATACTGTTTAATGAAACAACTAATACCTTTTAATAGAACAACTAATACTATTAAACTAATACCTTTTAATAAAACAACTAATACTGTTAAACTAATACCTTATAATATAATAACTAATACTTTTAAACTAATACCTTTCAATGAAACATCTACTTCTTTTAAACTAGTACATTTTAATGAAACAACTAATATTGTTAAATAATGCACACAAAATGCAAACCAGTTGCACCCTAAAACTGGTTTACATTAGTCTTTGCCTAATTTAGTTTAATGAAACAACTAATTACTATTAAACTAATACCTTTTAATGGAACAACTAAAACTAGTAAACTAATACCTTTCAATAAAACAACTAATACTATTAAACTAATACCTTTTAATATAATAACCAATACCTTCTAATGAAACAACTAACACTATTAAACTAATACCATTTAATAAAACAACCAATACTGTTAAAACATGCACACAAAATGCAAATCAGTTGCAACTTGCACGGTAAAACTGGTTTACATGAGACTTTGCCTAATTTAGTAAATTACCACAAGGAGGGATCTTGATGTTTGGATGGGTGAGAATGAAGCCTCCCGTCGAGTGATCCAGGGTTAATGCGTGAGTTCCCGAACCAAAGCTTGTACACAGAATTGTGGCTGATGAATACAGGACATATCCAGAAGCAACAAGTTTAGCTCCACTTTGGAGAGAATTAAGCATTGCCTTCTCCATTGTTGGAAGATGGTCGAGTTCCTCAAGCCGTTTATAGACCCCAAAAATCGTCCCCGTGGGAATAGATGCATCAATGTTTCTGGAACCATCCAGAGGATCTAAAACAACCACAAATGGACCATCATCAGACAGCCAAATTGGACCATCATCTTCTTCGGATGCCATTACCGCAACTTTCCCAGATTTCTTTAAAGACGACAATATAATCTCATTCTGCGGTACAATATAATCCAAGATTAAGCAATAGGCATTCAACAAGATAGTGGCTGATTTAGTAAATTAGCACCCTTTCTACACAGTCCTCCTATGTAATGTAACCTTTTATCTCAATTCTCAAGTATCATCAATCTTAAAAAATTACCCAACATTACGATATCATAACATTAATGAAACAAAATATTACCAAAATTTAAGTAATGAGAGCAATCAAGAAACGTACAGCTATAATGTCAAGTGGCTTAGGCTTATCCCTTTCATCACTTTTCCCAGCTGCTGCTGCTGCATCGAAACTTGTAGCAAGATTGGAGTTTAAAGGTGAAGCCACAAGAGCAGCAATTCTTTTACAAGCATACTCCAAATGACTAAACAGCACCACCAGTTCATCGCCCACATTTTCGCCGCCTTTCCCCATAAATTCGGCCAGAGTCTGAAACCCGGCGGCACCGCTGCTCCCACTAGCATTGATTTTGAAGCCTAATTCACCAAGAAAAGTCATTTTTCTGAGGGGCAGAGGGCCAAGATTAATCTTTTTATGGAGATTCAGAACGTTAGGAGAGAACAGGTGGAATCTTGGAGGGTAATTGGAGATGGGGTTTAAGAGTAATTTTGCTGAATGCATATCTGAGTATCTGGAATGAGTATGGGATTAGGGCTTTCTGTTGATAAGTTGGTTCTATCGAGAATCCATGGTTAAACCATATTTGGGCGTGTCGTAGATTTTGGATGGTAAAATAGTCAAAATTAAGGATTGAAACGAACTTTAGCGAAAAGGGTCAAATTCGGAGAGTCGAACTCGGACCTCTCAAACCCAAAACGAAAATCATACCACTAGAGCATAATGCAAACATGATATTACAATTTTTTTTTTAAGGGAACACAATGTTACAATTAAGTTAACTATACCACAAAACGCCGTTGGCAAATTTGAACACCATCTTGACTGTTTACTGAAATTGGACAAAAGCCCAAAAGAACTGCATTTCATTAAAGGCCGATAAGCGTTGCTTTTAATTTTCTATTAGGCCCATTTAACCGAGGAGTTGGGTCAAAAAAAAAAAAATATATAAAACAATGTCAATAATCCAACACTTAAAAATCCATGGCTTCGCCCGGGCTCGAACCGGAGACCTTCAGTGTGTTAGACTGACGTGATAACCAACTACACCACGAAACCTTTGTACTGAAAAATGTTTGAGCACAACTTAAGCAAATTTTAGTTTTGGTACAAAATGAAAGAAGACAAATTTTGAAAAAGGGGGCATTCCGAGAATCGAACTCGGGACCTCTCGCACCCAAAGCGAGAATCATACCACTAGACCAAATGCCCAGGTGTCTATGAATCCGTCTTGAGGATTTCATAATCCAGCTTCAGAATCATACCACTAGACTAAATCCGGCTTGAGGATACAAACATATTTTTTTGTAGGATTATGTAAACTGAATTTTAAAAGCCATCGTAATCCCAACCTGTAATACCTATTTTTTTTTTATTTTTCTTTTTCTCAATAACACACATTTTATATTTACAATATAATAATCTCATAATTATCTACCTTTTCAATATTATTTTTTTTCAATCCTACCCCACTATCTTCAACTAACTAAATAGTAAATATAGACAAAAGTCAAACTTATTTTTTTTACTACTCATAAATTCCAAATCGGGATTTTCCCAATATTCTTGCATCCCCAAGCAAACATATTTTTAATCTGTATCAACCTAGTTCTAAATCATAAGTTTGACAAGTTTTCCGCATGTATCGATAAATCCAACAATTTTAAATCCTCTTAAATCCTAATTTATAATGCACATAATACACATCTTACATAATTAACTGAATTTTCTATCATTGGGTGAATTTTCAACTATTGGATTGAATATGAAATTGATTGATTTTAATGGAATCCATCTCATTTAATAAATATTTTTATTTTGTTTCACACAAGTTTTTACATTAAATAAACTCGTGCAAAGTCTAACCAGGTAAAAGTAGTACTAATATATTTCAACACAATTTCTATAAACTCATATTTATATGAATTTTTTTTCTTCAAAATATCACTATTAATATATGAAATGTCACTACTTAAGAAATTATTATTTTTCAAATTAAAAAAAATCAAATATTTTTAAAAGAATTATACATTACTAAACAAAAAAATTTTAAAAAACAGAATTTAAGATAAACCCGAATTAAAACTATGAATCCATCCAACTACAATGAGACAATAATCTGAACCCAGTCGGCCCCAAATTGAGCCAGCCCATCAATGCAATTCCATCATCACGCTTCATTAAAAAGCCCAATAAATCTCAGGTGAAGGCATTTCCCATCTCGATTTGCTCTGGGATTAACTGTACAGTATCTTTTCAACCGCCGCCGTCCTAGAGTGGCGCTGGTACTAGTCGAGTGTCGCTGTTATTTCCTCTACTTTTCGTCTGATGTCGCGTCGAAAAGACCGTAGTTCGGAATCGAAGCGCCATCGTTCTCGATTCGACCGTGAACCCAGGTAAATCAATTTTTTTAACAGTTGCGAGGTTTTCAAAAATTTCTGAGGGTTTTCTGTTAGCAGTATCTAGTGGTTAACGATCAATTTTCATGGTCTATGTTTAAATCCCTAAAAGATCCAGGAGAGATGGTAAACCAGAAACTGAAAGGACACCTACTGAACCGGAGTTGGAAAAAGACCGGATGGACCGGGATCATTCCCAACATCGTCAGCTTCAGGATCCATTGCTTCTTGAGGCCGGTTCTAAGATTGTATCGGCAAGCATAAACAAGCATTCTTCTGATCCGAGTAAAGTGCCTTTGTCTCGATCGTATTTTCAGGTACTACGTTTTGTTACGCACACCTTTGTAGAATTTATGAATAATGTTACCTATGGATGTATTATGTATATATGGGCTGATGTTCTGTTTATTATCTTTTCTGGATGTCAGGTTATTGTGAAGCTTTTCTGCTCTGCCGTCATTGATAATTCCCAATTACTGTATATGCTGTATTATACTACTAATTTTTTATGATTACGTTGGTTGGTCTTTTGTATATTATCTTTTCTGGATGTCAGGTTATTGTATTTTCTGCTCTGCCGTCATTGATAATTCCCAATTACTGTATATGCTGTATTATACTACTAATTTTTTATGATTACGTTGGTTGGTCTTTTGCAATCCTCGTGGGATCTTGTGCAATCCTTTTCATCAAAATCCCTGATGTTCTGTTTATTATCTTTTCTGGATGTCAGGTTATTGTGAAGCTTTTCTGCTCTGCCGTCATTGATAATTCCCAATTACTGTATATTCTGTATTATACTACTAATTTTTTATGATTACGTTGGTTGGTCTTTTGCAATCCTCGTGGGATCTTGTGCAATCCTTTTCATCAAAATCCCTATTGTCAACTAATCATGATTATCTGGAGTCTGAATTTCATGAATCTATTTAATTTTTAGCTGTTGGTCTTTCTATTAAGGATAAAATGGAGCGACATAGCAATTAGTAATTGTTTTGAATTGTTTGAATTGGATTTGTGCTAATGTGCTGTCGTAGTTCTCGAAAGTGATTGAGGCCCTTACTCTTTCTTATGTAAATTAATGATAGCAGAGGTAATGTTTGATATACCGTTCCCTGGTTCTCTCACCATTCGAAACCCAGCAATTTGCTTTTCTGTTGAGCCTGGTGAATTCAAGTACTTCCATTTATATAACAGTGTTAGGCCTCTGCCTGTGCATGTCTTATAACAGCACGATGACCGTGGTAGTGCTGGGCAGAATGGAAGAAGCTCCAATCGCAGGATAGACAGTGGTAAGCTTTTTAGCTCATTGAGTTTCTCTCATTTTCTTACTTTTGTTTGCTTTTTTGCGATTCACTAAAGGACTTGCTTTCTAAGGTTCTTCCGATTCAACCATTACATTTATGGGTATGAATGTTGCGTTTATTAAGTTTTCTGGTCAACTTGCTTTTTGCTTGTGTGCACGTGTATCGAATATTCCCAAGATTCATTTCTTTTGCCATATATTTCTTGAGAAAGTTTTTCTGAATGAACTGTAAAGTTGTTAATGGAAAGAAATCATAGTTGTTGAGAGTGTGCCTGAGGCACGTAAGGCTCCAAGGTTTGTGTCTTTTCTGAGCTGAGGCTGCCACAGTTTGTGGGGTGTGAGCCTCAGTGTGTCTCTTTTATTTTTCATTTATTCTCGCCCCAAATTGTGGTTTCTGTATGTTTTTTGAAATAAAAAATCATTTTTCGACTATAGTAACTCGAAAGAAAACAGAGACAAGTAGTAAACAAGAAAACAATGCTGAACTTAGGCTTAGGGTTTAAAGGAAAATTGGTAAAGAAAGAAGAAACTGAGAAACAACACCGCTGTCCCTGTATTGCGCCTTTTTTTCTTTGTGAATCTTATTCTCTGTTGCTGTTTTTTTAGCTTATGTTGTGTTTTTTACTATCTCCTTGTCATAGGACCAGATTTAACAAGATCTTTATGTAGTTAACATTAAGCGAGATATTTGCAACCCTTAATTTAGATAAGATTATGGCTCCAATATTGTTTTTCTTTTAATTTTATTTTTTTTCCTCTTGTTCCTTGGTGCACGTCGAGCCCCATATTACTATGAATGAAACATAAATAGGTAATAGACAATTGTCCGTGTCCAATTAAAGTGCCTTATTAATCATATTATTGGCCCCAGTCTTGTTTATATGTCTTATCTTCACTCTAAATTCTTGTGCTATCTTCTTCCATAAAATGGAGAATCACGGCAGTCAAATATACTACTTTGTGCAAAATTATGGATTTCTTGTGCAATTATTCTTAAGTGATGAGAACAACATTTTATGACTGTTAGTTCAAGATGCTGCCTCATATATGAGCTACTCTGCAGATGAAAGTTCTCAAAATTGTTTTGTGCATTTCTTCTTCCTCTCCAGAACGTGGATGGTGGAGAGATCCCAAGGAGCAGCAAAACGCGGCAACCAATAAAACCGTACCAAGTGATGCACAGCAAAAGGATGACAAATCTAAAGATAGCAGAGAAGGCCATGTTTGGCGCCATGATGGGTACTTTGAAATGGAAGCTAATCAAAAACCTCCCCCACGGAAAAGACCTGCTTTTAGAGATCAAAAGATTCCTGCCGATCCAGAGAATACAAATAGCACTGCTACAGACCCAGTGATGCTAAAACCTCGAGATCATGCTGCAGACAGGGCGAGGAGAAATGATAGGTGGAATGATTCACGATCTTCTGACAAATCTGAGAGACCATTTGCTGGGGGCAGAGAGCTGAATAAAGCTCAATCTTGGGGAGGTAACTTTTCATCCAGAGATAGATACAGGGGTAGAGACAGGTTCAATGCTAGGCAAGGGCAAGGGCAAGGGCATGGCTATCATCCTACGGGGGGCCGTGCTGACAAGTGGAAGCACGATCTTTACAGCGAGGCAAACAAGAGTCCACCCCCAAAGAATGAAGATGATCACATTTCAAAGATTGAAGCTCTCCTCGCTTCCTAGATGTTGGGTTTCTTTGCTATCTGGTTTGGAAATAGGTTTGGAGTGTTGAAAAATGTTAAATCTTTTCCTTTTGTAATTGGCTTTATTGCACAATGTTTTTGTATCACGCTTTTGCTTCAATCCGTGAATGACAATGTCTAGTTTCAATTAAAATGTTTTATGAGTTTGTTGTTCCAAAATAAAAATAAAAATACATAAGTATCTAAATGCACGATCAAATCAACTGTAGTATTGCACAATATAAAACAACTAAAATTTACACTTAGCATTACATGGTTTTCCCTTACAATCTACTATTGACGCACACTTGTGATAACAAGAAAGCAATCCTATGAAGCTATATTAAACAATTGTAACAATGAAAGAATGACCATCTTCTGCTTCCCTTCTTCATATTCATCCTACCTGCTGGAAACTGGGTATTGTGAGGCGGAGGTGAAAGCCCTCTGCCTCAATCCATTAACGCCGTTAGAAGGAGCGGCCGCCGGAGTTCTGGGGCTGAAGCTTTTAAGGTGGGCTAAATGCTCCGAACCCGGCATGAGATCAACGGTGGATAACGGAAGCTGGAAGTCGGAGCGTGTGCGGCGGTGCGAGGAGCCCTCGACGGAGTCGCCTCCGAGGAGGAGGTGGTAGCTCCAGGCGGTGGTGGAGTTGTCGGAGAGGCTGCGCTGAACATTTTTTGGCTTTTGCTTCTTCATGGCGTGGATAAGGAACGGGATTAAGCCATCCATTTTCCGGCGAACGGCGGCGCTGATTGTTGATCGCTCTTGGATGAAATGTAGTATGGCAATGCTAACGAGTAACGAATATGAAGTTGTATTTCGAGCGGGCATGGAATATATATAGGTTTATGATCAGCCTTTTCAAAATAGAGGAATTTGCGATTCTAGTGCAAACGTACAAAATTACATTCTTATCCCTCAATAAGTCTTTGACTTTTTTTATTTTATTCATATACTTTCAAATATTCTTTTCATATCCCCCACAATATCATACAATTTAGTAAAACAATTATGATTTTTTATGAAACATTTGATTTTTTTTACTAACAAACTAATGATATTTGTGAAAATAATTAATATTATTTTAAAAAAATACATATGTCGTGTACAAGATTTTGTATACAATGAATTCAAGTATTTTAAAGGCATGATATACAAAGCTCTATAGAAGAAAAATATGTGGCATTTACCGAATTACTGCATAATGTTTATTTAACATAGGAGTACTATAATTACATAGTTAGGAAAAAAAAACTTTGAACAATGTTTGTATCAAGCATTGTATTTTGTGCATTTGATTAGTACCAACCAAACTGCGTAATAGGAAAAAGAGAGGTGGACCAATAGGGAAAGAAAATGGTAATTAGTAATGAAATTGGGGGTGTATAGGTAAATTAACAAGGGTCAGCGCATTGTTTATTCAATGGGAAAATTGAAAGGTCAAAATCATTGTCTATCTAATCCACTGCGGAGGCGTGATTTTATATTTATTCAATGCGCGTCGTTGACTCTTCTATACAAATCCTAATCTGCTAAATTAATTTTACAAGGCATGATTTGTATATCTTCTTCTTGAAAATGTACCTAAGGATGATGTTAGGTTTATCTGGACCATAGAAATAGCTTACAAACTACGATGGGTTTAATTTAGCATATTACATGTTGGCGCTGTGCATCTATATTTTCATGATTTGAAATAACTTTATTAAAAAAAAAGATTGAGGTCAAACAATCCCCCCCACCAGCTACTAAATTACCACTGTACTTCGTAACGTAAGAACGATACAAATTCAAAACAGACGTTATTAATCTAATGAGAATTCTCATATTGCTCAAACCACGTGGGAGTGCCAACATTCTAAAATCACATCACATAGCCAATCCAGACTTTTCCTATGTAAACATGCAATAATGGTAAAAGAAACATACACAACCCAGGTAAGAGATGTGCATGATCATACACCGCTCACATTCAAATTAGCGAACGCAACCTTTGACATGCTAACATGTACATAGTTTCAACCTAATTACCTTCCTTGTGTGCCAAACAAAATCCTGACTTTGGGAATGTTGTGTAATAAAAATACATCAGGGCGAATCTATGTACCAACATAGTTTACACATACATATAAATCTATCTTCAGAACATTTGTGGGAGAAAGACGGTCTATCAGTTGCACCGGTCCTCACATCATCCTTGTACGTGAACATTATTAAACATAATATTTAAGTATGATCTTCATTTGAGTGATGTTGAACTTCATTTTGGCTGTCCAGAGGCATATACTGTGCCATAATAGCCCGTATCTCTGAGTCCATGTAAGCCTGAAATGCAACCAGGATAAGAATTTTAACACATTTTAACTTAGAAATCAGAGATTTCAGTGGTGAACAAACCCCCCCGCCCCACCCAACAGCCCCAAAAAAAAAATTAAAAAGAAGACAAAAACTCATATGAGACGGTCTTATATGAGACGGGGTAAACTTAGCACAATCACACCCACCCCTCTAAAAGTGTTAAAGCGTCAATGCCCAACTTATGCCCCGTCTCACCGTGAGACCGTTTCATGCAAGTGTCCCTCTAAAAAGAATATTCTTATGCTTATGTGGAAGATGTACTAAAACCCTATAGTTACAGAGTCTAGCACTGATACTCAAGATGTGGTGTAGAAAACATACCCTCAACCTGTATCGGTAGATCAGATACACTCCACAACCAGCAATACCTAATCCAATAAAAATTATCCAAACAGCAGTCCATGCAGACTTACCCTCGCTAGCCCTCTTACCTGCATGACAACAGAAAAGAACAAAACGATTATTAAAACTGCTCCTAGACACATTAATAGTACTGTAGAAGGGGGTGTGGGGGGAGGGGAACTGACTTATGCAAGTATCGTGGTCCCTGATGTACAACAAGTCCCCGCTACAAGTGCACTCATAACTCCCCCATGTATTCTTGCAGCTGCATTCAGGGCATTGACAGGCTTTCTTATCCTTACATTCATCAATATCTGAATACAGAACAAATATCGGGGTAGGAAGGAGTTATACCCGAGAGTTAGTTAACTGCTGAATAGTTAATATTATGGACTTGTATAAAAGAATTATCACAGGTATAAATTTTATTTAAAAGTTCTCTTACCTTCACAGCTTTTGGCCCCATCACCTTTAAATCCTGCAGGACACGTGCATTTTCCGTCCTCATTATCCTGTTGAACAAACATCCAAAATCTTCCAATTGAACCAATATTCATATTTTACAACATATAAGAAACCAACAGACAGCATATGTAAAATAAACCAACCACGCAAGCAGAGAAAGCGACTCCATTTCTGTTTTCATGCCAACATCCACCATTACTGATTTTGCATCGCCCAAGTCCACTTGCTGCACATGAAAATAGTTTTAGAAATGATAGAATCCCAATAGCTCAAGATATTAGCAATTCATTCTCTTAGGGTTTGTTCATTTCGCGATTATTCCGGTTTGGACTTTGCAATCTCAAACCCCCATCTGTTTTGAAACTTAAGTAAGGATTGTGAAATCCTATTAATCCTACCTTACTTTATCACCTACCACTATTCTCCTTTTTATTCTCTCAATACACTCATAATAATAATATAATAATACAACATCAATCAACTTTTCCAACATCCTAGCATAGAAAACCCCAAAGCAAACATACATTTAACTATTCATTAGAATTTTAAAATCTTGGGACTTCAAAGTCCGTGATTTCCCCCGCCCATTATAACCCCGAAACGAACATACCCTTAATTCTATTGGATAAACTAAGATGAGATATGATTCTCTAAAAATATGTTTTGAAACAAGACCCCGGGTTACAAGATATGTGATTATAAAGATTAATCATGAATTAAGTGAGTTTCTTCAAGACTGAAGTGAAGTCTTCAGAATTTTAAATAAATGTATCGTGAAGATTTATGATTTACAGGTGGAATCAAGATGGTCCCACAATCCAATATTAGTGACTGAGAATGTTGTCATTCATAAGCATTAATAAGTATAAAGCTTAAAAGTGTATTAGAAAATGAATTAATAAAGTAAGTTTAAAACAAAATTCCACGTTAGAAGACATTGGGGCAAGGTTTGGCCCAGGGAAAAATACAGTCAATTGTGGAAGACAAAACTGTGAACATCCTTCAGTTAAACTAGATGCCAAGCAAATATAAGAATATGTGTACGTGTATCTAAAGATGAAGGCAGATAAAAGGGCATTTTTGTGCATACTAGGTACAGTCATATTTTTGAAAAGCAATTCTTCAAGCATAACAATTTTTTTGTTAGAAAAAGCTGTTAAGTTTCA
This sequence comes from Stenogyne calaminthoides, assembly GCA_037126765.1. NCBI lineage: Eukaryota > Viridiplantae > Streptophyta > Magnoliopsida > Lamiales > Lamiaceae > Stenogyne > Stenogyne calaminthoides. The sequence goes on from JBBCBC010000037.1 coordinate 3,234,060, forward strand.
AGCATAAAAGTGTTCATATTGGGCACAAAGAACATCCAAAAATAGCTGCTTTCAGTAGGCCATATTTGAAAGACTTGCAGAAACTATATGTTATAAACTAAACAATTTTGATCATTTACGTACCAACACAAGAGTCGTAGCCATCTCCCTTAAACTGCACACCGTTAACTACAGGGCATTCACACACTTTTCCTCTAAATGTGTCCTGACCATACATAAAAACATGTTAAAAGGCAAAGCTAGCAAATGTAACAGTAAACTATGGTCAAAGTTAAACAACACTATGGTTAAGCACCTTGCAAGCTGTAATATTAGCTTTCTTATCTTGCCAGCAGCCACCATTGTTATCCAAGCACTCATTTGTTTCCACATCTACGATTGAGAAAAGAAAATAGAAAAGAAATAAAATGTTATGGAAAGATAGATTTGGTGTAATGGCATTCAACATCATGATTAACTCTATAATATCTTACCACCACTTAAACAAACAGATGGCTCTGTAGTTTCCTCAAAACCGGAACATAAAGCCTTCAACACTGCACCTCTTTCCAATTTACCTGTAAAAAAGGCACATTAGAGAGATGATACTAAGACTGTTTATCAAAAGTAAATCACAATAACCAACTGAAAGACCTCGATATTGTCGATTATTCACAACGAGGGTAGGCAATATGGTAACATCACCACGTGATCCTTTTCCAACCTGCAGATCATACACTTATCAGACATTTAAAGATTTCTATTAAGTAAAACATAGCTATACAAATGGAATACTTGATTTCTTTTATCCATTTTAAAATTATTCTTCAAAGTACATCATAATACTAACTTGAGCATCCTGCTCTTCCTTCAGTACAGGATTTTCGGAATCAGCATCAGGATCACCCATGCACTTTTCAATTTTTTTAAGATCAATCCCTGGTAAACAAGCAACATTAGTATAATGATATTCCACAACTTGGTAATAATTAAAGACAAGAATAACCACCTAAAGATCGAATGACACCCTCAGCACACTCCTTGTTGTATTTCTTCTCCTTCATGGGGCATCTAATTTGGAAATCAGTAACATATTCCCACCACATCCATGGCTTTTTGGTCTCGTTGGCTACTCTAAACACACATAGCTGTCTCAAATTTTCAAGAACGACATCCTTTCCCTCATAACCCGAGCTGAAATCTTGCTCAGGATCTGGAGCGCAGTATCTTCCATGGTTGATGCATTGAGACTTGCATTGTTTGCTTATAGTGAAAGCCTGAGGGCAATACCAAGTAATATAATGAGGGGTAAACTGGGTATAACCACCTTTTTCAAGGATTTGGGCAGCACCTTTAAAATCCTTCACAAACTCCATCAGCATATCACACTTAAATCCACACTCATCATTGCTGTTAGTCCATAGTTCATATTCAACTCGATCATCTGGATGAGGAACAGATTCTCTCCAGTCGAGATTTACATTCACCATATCACCATGACGGATTGCTTCCTTTAATTTTTCACTAAAACTTTTATCAATGAGTGCAGAGGGTATTGTGATGTTGGCCATATATTTGGCAGCTGCTCTATCTTCTTCGGGTGAGTCCATAGTAATCAATGCTTCATCAATTCCATCAGCCACTAGAACTGCAGCTGCCCCAGCATTTTGGGCATTCCAGACCTTTAAAGCAAAAAAACAATCTGCAAAGAACAACAAATAATTGTATGATTATATCCAATACAGTATATGGCTAGCATCCGAAACATAAATTGATACATATGAAATAAAAAAAACTAGAAATGCCAAATATAAGCTTATAGTTTGAAGAATCCCTATATGTGTTTCCAACCAGATAATAGAAAATCAAGATACAGCTACTGTACTCTAATGACGAGGTTACTAATAAACATGATCTGCAAACATGCTAGATAACTATCCCAAGCAGAGAACTGGTTGACTCACATGGACACCAAAGTCAACAGCATCAATCGAAAGGTATCTCAAGAAATAAGTAAAATCTAATCAGACAATATTAGAATTAGACGATGAATTTCACATCAGATGAAAATATTACAGAATATTTCTTGCGATAACTAAAATTACCCAATTGGTATCCAAAAGAAACATCAAATTCAAGACAAAATTGAGAAATTAAGTTAGATCATAGAAAGGGCATCTCAATAACGGGATGTACATAGCATACAATAAACAGGTCTAAATGAATAACATATTAAACACACACACATACCCCCACTATCGACAAGAACAAAATTAGGCATAGCTCCAGCTTTAGCCTTGAAAGAAATTCCAAAATCATCGAAGCTTTTGCATCCTTTCTGATTATCTTTTGGGTAGATAACAGTTCCGGCCATGCTTCCCCCATATTGTGGGATCCCAAAATTGCCAATGGCACTATCATGAGTTCCTTTAATACTATCCGGTGATGTTACTCTCAAGCTGTTCTTCTCCACCACAAAACGACCCGCGACTGAATCCGTGAAAATTAGCAGCAAAACCCCCCAAAAAATTGCATGATTAATTTTCGGAGAACACTCCATTTGCTTGGATTTCAAGTAGCAGCAAGAAATTCCTAGATCAACTATTTTTAGACGTTTTTCCGGGATTTTCTTGCTTCTCTTGACTAGTGTCAATTATAACCCCCTTCAAATCTCGATCACGCTATTTGTGCGGGGAATATGGCTATATTGACTCTTGAGAGAGACTTGGAGAAGATGGAAATATTGAGAGTATCTTGAAAAAAGTGATCAGAGAATTCAACACAATCGCAAGAAACCCTTTAAAAATATATATCAAGAAATAGTAACTTTATTTTTTCTTTGTTTTTGTTGTGTTTTTTGGTTTTTCTATATTGGTTGAGGGGACAACAAAACCTTCACAAAATTTACTAACAGATAATGGTGATAAATTAAATGATGGAGTAATAATCTGGGTTTGAATTTTAATAAAATACTGATGATTTTGTATGAACGTGTCTTTGTTTTTGTATTTGTTGAGGGGACAACAAAATGTTCACAAAATTTACTAAAAAATAATGATGACAAATTAAATGATAATAATCTGGGTTTGAATTAAATAAAATAATGATGATTTTTATGAACGTGAAACGTGGGCGAGTAGATATCCGTTAAGAGTCGAACCATTAAATTTATGAATAACACTATATTTTAGGTCATGTTCAAAAATTATTGTTATTATATATAAAAAATTTAAATATTTAAAATATAAAATATTTTTTAATTAATAATTATTTTTTTGTATAACAATAATAATTTTTATACATAATAGTAATATTAAAAAAAAATTAAATTTACGATAAAATCGAGTTCATAAAATTTATTGTCAAAATTTATAGGCTCGTATTATGGAACAATTAATTACTAGTGTAAACTATTTATAACGTGTAAATATTAATTTGTTATATTCTGACCTTTTTTGCATTGTTCTTAACATTATGGTGGCGATAAACAAACCGATGGACATGCGCAAAAAAAAAAAAAAAAAAAAAAGAAAGAAAGAAAGAAAAAAGAAGTGGAAATCCTGTGATTTTAATTGGTCCAACTTGGATATCTTTGACGTGTCGCTAATAAAAAGGGTTTGGGCCAGACCAAAACGTAAAATAAAAAGGGTAAAATTACGCAGATGGGTGCAAAGGTTAAAATATATTTACGCTAGAGGAAGGGGTCGAACCTTCGACCTTGTGGTTAACAGCCACACGCTCTAACCAACTGAGCTACTCCAGCTAATTGATATTATAATAAGTCAAATAATGAATATATGATGCAGCACATGGCTACAAAGTTTCGAGTGCATCTATTGTATTCCTTTGAATGACTGCTTTTCACGATATCATTCTCTGGTGCTTAAAATTAAGAGAAAATTCATGCCTATTTTGTACTACTTGGAAATTGGAATAGGAGCCCAGGTACAGTTAGGGACGGATCCATAAATTTTTTATAACGGGGGCAGCACAAATTTAAATGTAAAATATACTATAATTAATTGATTTGTGATCGTGAGGGATGGGGTGTACATGAAGGCAATATTTTGAATGCACCAAGTGCACTGTGCAACTCAAGTGCATTTTTAAAACATGTAATTTGTTTACCTAAAACGTTGAATTTATCTTACACTGAATAAGTTATATGTTTAAGTGCAAACAAATACAACATTTCAGTGAAAAAATTACACGTTAAAAAGATACACGTAAATTGCACTGAGTGTACAAGAGATATTCATACTGAAATTACAAAATATATATATATAAAGATTCAATAAACCTATTCGTACTTGAATTACAAATATATAAATAAATATTCAACTATTGCAAAACTAGAAAAAGTTGGTCTAGAAAGGGTTTAAACGACAATCTCCATCCACATTATTAACCTCCTTCACCACTTCACCCACCCTACTTGTTACGTATAATATATAATATTAATTAAAAACCAAAGTCTTGTGGGGGCACGTGCCCCCAACACAAGCAACGTACGTCCGTCTCTGGGTACGATAAACTTTTATATTCTTAATTTTAATTATCAATAACTATCTTGCAACGCTTGAAGTTGATGTTCTTGATATTCCTATAAGTATGTAAATAGTCATAAGAAAGTTGTGTTTACACTGTGTAATTTCAATGTATTTTTTAAATAGGTAAATTATTTTATTAAAAAATATTTTATTTAAATTGAAATGTAATTTTTTTTAAATCTAATATAATAAATTGTATGCTTAAAATATATACATAAATATTTCATTATTCTTAAGTTGGATGAATATGAAATGATGGAAGACTAATGGGCATTCAACCATTCACAAAACACATTTTCATAACACCGCGTTAATTTATTGGTCAATAACTTAACATAGTAATATTACTATATTTAGAAAGAAGAAAAACTGAAGAGTTTGAAACAAAAAATAAAGATCAAGAAGGAGAAGGTTTCTAGTGTGGATATGTTGATGCGTCCAAGTATCCGTTCGAAGACGAAATTACCCTGATACAAGGACGATTACTGTATGAATTCTTCCTTTACCAAATTTTTCTAATTTCAAATTTTCAATCGTTTCTATACTCTGTTTATACGTATAATTATTATGTTACTGTGTTTTAGGGCTTATAAGAGTATCCTATTACGATATAGTATTATATTTTATGTTATTAGTGATTACAACTCTTGGGGATGCTAATTTACATATTGATTTCTTCTTATTAACTTGCCCTTTACCACGATATCAGAGCCGATGAAGTGTAATTTCCCACATAAAAATGCAAGGAAAAGAAACAGAACATTCCACAGACATCTCCCCAACAAATTTATATCTACGCAAAAGGCCAAACCCTGTCGCCGAGCTTGGTAACGCAAGCTTGTGACCCATGTTGGGCTGGCCCAAATGACTGGGCCGTTGGTTGCTAATATCAGGCCCGCCCGTTCCAAGCTGAGAGCGAAGGCTTGGGCTTTGTGGCGCCGAAAGTGGTGGGCATCGCACCAGGCTGGCTTCACAGAGCAGTGAAAACAACCCTCTCTTAGCAGTGGGTTCTCATGGCCCATTACAGGCAAATGGGTCAGTCCTAATTGAACAATCACTTTTTTGTTTTTAACCCATTAATTAATTTAGTTTTATTCTTTCAAGCTTCTTCTTACTAAATAATTTTATTTGATGTTCTTTTATCATAATAAAATATCAGCGAAATATAAAACTTATATGTTTGTAAAAAGTTGGACTCATACATATTCTTTTGTAACACACGAGATGACATAGGGACAATACCCATCATCTATTAAAATTAGTAATTATTTGATAATTGCAGGTTGATATATTTTCCGCAAGCACTTTATAGTTCACACTATTGAGATTAAGGACCAAATAACGATAAAGCAACTACCTGGGAAATAGATTCTTCAACACATTAAACAGAAAAAATCGATTTATAATTTAAAACAATGCCATTAGTTCATCTCATCATTTCTTACAATCATGGTCCATTGCCATGACAATGAAATCGCAAGAATTACAAACAAACAATGTTCATT